>JAUZSZ010000095.1:25426737-25436766 GCA_034780575.1 Labeobarbus marequensis | reverse complement strand
TCTTAGATCTTTGAGTTCAGCTCATGAAAAATGGGGGCAAAAACAAAAGTGTTGCATTTATAATTTTGTTTAGTATAAATATTACAATTGTAAAAATTTTATTTTCAGTTTAAAATAACTGTTTTCTATTTAAATATGTTTTAAAATGAAATATATGCTGTGATGGCAAAGCTATATACCTGTTGAGCATCTATTACTGCAATCTTCACTGTGGCATGATCCTTGGTGCTAAAGAAACATTTCCTTTTATTATTATTATTGAAGACTTCAACGTGATACTTTTTTTTACAGGATTATTTAATGAATAGAATGTTAAAAAGAACAAAGAATGGAATTTCATTGAAAATGAATTCTTTTGTAGTATTATAAATGTCTTTACTGTCCTTTTGATCAATTTAATGTGTCCTTGGTGAATTAAAGTAGTAATTTCTTTCAAAAACTCTGACTCCTGTCGTGATCACTCACATACTTTGTTATTCCAAGAACTATTTAGCCTTTACTAGTTAATTCTGCTTGAGTAATGCTAGACTAAGGCTTAATTGGTGATTTAAATATGTAGTTCTACACAGAAGAGATTTGTAGGGTCAAAACCTGAAAAAAAATATTACAGAAATAAATGAAATGAACAAATGTGCATGTGGTAGAAACTGAATAATTGACTCTGTACTGTTGATTTACGCACTTTATAAAGGCCATTATTGCATTGCCATTGTAACATCATGGTGCTTTTGTATTATCGCTGGCTCACTGTTTTCTATTTACAATTTAACTTATTCAGTCAGAGACATTCTTTAATCCTGTGACACCAAAACCTGAACTTTTAAGCTATTTATTTTAGTAATGTTAGCCAGATGACCTTCAGTCTAATCCCTGGATTAGTGCAGTCGTCTGGTGTTGACATTGATCTGTTTTCCTCCGCGCCAGAAATGGTTAAATGATATGCCTTCGTGAGAGAGTGGTCTCCAGTCAGAGCAGACTCTAATAGAAGCAAATACTGCTTTTATCCCAAAGATTGGAGTGCAGCTGCAAACAATTAGGATCTCAAGGAGGACAGGCAGATTACATTTGCATTTGTATAGCTTGTGTCTGTGGCAAATGTCACTATATAGCCGGCTCCCAAATTTCCACATTATTTGGAAAGTAGATAGGCACGCACATCTATTAAATGCTAATGCTGGATCATCAAAATGATCATCAAAATTAGTTTTTTAAGTGTAGGAGATCAACAGAAACTGAAACCGGGTCATCCAATTTGAGTTCTGCTGAGAAATGCACATAGATAATATGTATATACTGAGTGAAAGCTTCTTGTCAGATGAAATCAGAAACAGCACTTTTCCTCACTGAGCGTAAACAAATTGCACAAAATCACACTTTTCTGGATGAAGTTCTGGATCAACATAAACAAAATTGTCGTTCTTATTCAATACTTTAAATGAAGGTTCAATGAGAACACACTGAACTTTTGACTTCATTACATACCCAACAAAAATGTCTGAGGTGATCTTTTTATGTAGTCTATACTGATGACTGTATCTTTCGCACGAGCAAAATAGCTTGTCTTGTCATTTTTGTGGGTTTCCATTAATGAATATGAAATCTGAACGTGCCTCCTCACACGCATACACTCAAAGTGATTTATTATGCCCGAGAGTAGTTGCGGAAATAGCAAATGTGTGTGCAAATTAATAGCACTGAAAAGCAGGTATTAATCGGATTTTTTCTCTGCGCATTGGTTGCTCTCACTGTGGCAAAATGAAGACAGAAGACAGAATACATAGACAGTCTCAATGCCACTGGACTGCTGACATGCATTAATGTGATATGGAAATAGTTTGGTTGTGTAGAACACAAATCATTAAAAGTATAAACAAACACAGCATATTATTAGGGAAAGATATATCAAGATTTGTCCTACTCCCATCTAACTGACATTGTTAAAATACATACATACATCTGCAATATGCCTCTGCAGTATTTGTTAGATTGGCCAAAGAAAACAGTAGCTTCTATTTGTGAGGCTGGTAATTCAGGGCCTGAGTCTGTGGAGTTTATCACTAAACAGTGTTTAAGCATCTAATGTGAGCTCTCTGTAACTCGCTCTCTAGAGTTAATAGCTGTATTTTCTCCATTCCAGTGTGAAAAGCCTGTTTGAATGTGCTCCTTCATGCGCCTCTCCGTTTGGGCCTCCATTAGCATGTCAGTTTACTCTTTCTGTCACCGGGCCCTGGGGGCCGAGCAGTGAGGGCCAGTTCAGCCCATCAGTCTGCCAGTCCTGGAGGTTGAATTCTCATCTTAACCAAGCTCCAGACCTATAAGTCTTGAAATGAGGCAAATCATCCTGCTACTTAATTACAAAACAGGCCAAGTCAATGTAGCGAGGCAGAGTCTGGCTCAACGCTTGGCCGCGATAGATTTCATGAATGAAGAGCTCGCCTGGCACCCCGGAGGCCTGCAGTTCTCAAGCTGTAGTTCTACATCTGTTTACATCCTAAAACTGAAGCTTCTCATCCTGCTTAGTCATCATTCTTCATGGCCTGCAGCTCATCATATCACTCGGCTCTGCCCCTTGGCCCATAGCTCAAAGTGTACATTAAGATTAGACCAGCAGCCCTGGAGGTTATCAGCCACTTTTATTGCTTTTTTCTTCATTCACCTGCTCTCTTTTCTTCCTTTTTTGAATTTCTTAAAGGAATTGTCCAGTGGATGAAAGAAAGTAGGGCTTAGTAGAGCTGTACCGTAGCACATCTGAGGCAGTTTTGAGGTAGAGAATGTTAATTAGTTCCCCATGTTTGCTGCCGATAGCATGATTTCCATTTGACTCCCGCAGATTTCAGGATTGGAGATGGCTGGCATTAAAGGCTATAAAGCTTGGGCTCAGAGCATTTCTTAAGGAATCATTGCCTTTCTTTCATTATCAGACTAATCAGTTGGCTGAGATGATAATGACTCTTGTATCTTATGCTCTTGTTCTTCCTGCCAGTTGTGTTTATTTAGCTACTAAATGTAAATGTCTAATTAGCTGGTTAGGCTCAATCACTTTTAGAATGGTGTAAATTGCCTCAAAACATGGTCAAATCACTTCCCATTTCTCCTTTGCTTAGCATGAAACAAACATTAGACTGCACAAACCTCAACCAAGGGGATACGTGAACAGATTTGGAGCGATTAAGAGATAAATTGAGAGTTTCAGAGAATATTAGAAAAAGAACAATCAAGGGGGTAAGCACCAAGATGGGCATTTTCAGTGTTTTGCCTATGGACATGACAATTACAGTGATTTTTTTTTTCTTTTTTCTTATGGTTATAAAGTTATATGATATGATTATATGTCTGACTAAATACACTTACTAAAACAAATGTAATATTTATCAGAGGTTGTGTCTGTTTTTAATTTAGTTTAAAATATTAAATTGTTGGTCTTATCAGATCAATTTATAAAAAGAAATTGGGTAACACCTGATTATTAGCATGCATATTACTAGTGTATTTCCTTTTTATTAGTACTTATAAAGCATATTCTGCATGACCATATTCTACATCCCTAATCCTACCCAACACCTAAACTTAACAACTACCAACTATTAATAAGCAGCAAAATATGATTACCGAGGGAAAACTCCATTCACTGTGAATAATGAATTTTTGTTCCCTTTTCTAAAGTATTACCAAGTATTTATTTAATTTTTTCAGCAATACCAAAAATGTCATGTCCTGGTGCAAAACACACACACACAAAGGGAAGGGTGAAAAAAAGGCCGTAAACGTCTTGACTCCCACAATTAGATCAAATGCAGAGTCTAATCTAATTTGCTTTTATTATTTTCTCAAGACTCTAAGCATCCAACTTATTAGATTCAGGCGTGTAACTGCTTGCCTTTCATGAAAGGTTAAAGAAGGTCTGTGCTGAATTAGAGACATGCAATATGAATAATAAAATTGAAATTCTTCACTATGTGGGAGCAACAAATTGTCTTGTTTTTATTTGCAGAGGTGGTCAACTGTGTGTGCTTTAACCATACTCGCATTAACTCTCTGACTAACAAAGGACAGTGTGTATAAATATAGTTGACATAATATGTGTGAGAAAGAGAGGGAAATAGAGAAAGGAGTAAAAGAAGGTTTCACTTGCTATTGATTTAAACGTTGGCCTCCTCCCTGGAGAATCTCCCCTCAGTATGAGCGCACAGTGACCAATAAAAGTTCAATAAGGAGCATGACGTGCACAATTCGACTTTTAGATTACGCACCGGCTTTTATGCTCTAAAATTATCCTGGTTTTGTTTTCACCACTGTGAAAGCAGACAGAGTCAGAGCAGAGAATGATGCAAGTGGCTAAATAAATAAGCAAAGCGCTGTGATTTAATAGACATGAGGGCCTATCAAGTTCACTGTGGTTTCGTTTCCAAACAAAAGCACTCCTCATTCGACCACATCCTGGCAGTCACATATACTTTGGAAGAAAAATGTGACTGGGTGTCACCAACAGAAGAGAGGACTGTGTTCAGGTTTGTTTTTTCCCTCTCTGTCTTTTTCTACCATCTTCCTTCCCTTGTAGAGGTATACCGCAGCATTCTGGCTGCATGAGAGAGTGTGGCAAGGCTTCAATCAATGTCCACGGACTGTTTCCTCTCAAACGACTATTCAGCACTATGCAGGAAATGTGCTCTGCAATCTACCAAAGAATTTCACCACAGTATGTGCCACAGGTTTTATAGATGACCAGCCCAAACGCATCAGCTATTTTGAGGTCTTTATGAGGTTTCTGTATTTTATTTGATTTACTTTTATTTATTTTTTTAAAAAGTAAACACATAGAAACTGTTTATATAGACACATCTGTTGTCTATTTATTCACTGCATACCTGCAGATTAAATAAATAGCAATCCATTCGGATTGAATTTTTATTTATTTATTTTTTTTCCTGCACAAACCCTAAAAATACATGGTGCATTTAGTGAAGGAAAACATCTCAGAGAACACTACTGTTAGCAAAACATCACAGTTTAAAGTTCTTATTACCCTGCACAATGGGACAATAGTAAAACTGGGCCATCATATTAAGTATTTAATAATTTTTGTGTTCGCTTTCCACTTTTACAGCCTCATGTTATACTTTGCAGTCACACTCTTTCGATTTATTCTTTCCATTCCTTTATAAGAGTGAACTTGTGGAATGCTCATCCACGTTTTAAAGTCCTCTCCATCACTGTGGTGTCTGCTTGTTGTTATTACTTTGTGTTTTTATTACAGAAGAGAGAAGCCCAAACTGTGTGTTGTGGTGTAAAATCAAATGACATCAGAGTTTCCTTACTCTCTGCAATATTTCTGGGGGTCAGGATTATTTTCTTAAAAGGAACAGTGTGGCTCTGAGTCAAATGTGTATATTTTCCCAAGCCTGTGTGTAGACCCTATGCATGTGATCTACTCGGAAAGGTGGTTTCCCCTTTTATAACCCATCTATAGTGCTTTGCTTTGAATTGTTTGCCCAATCATAAACCAATTAACCTTCTAATTGATTCCACGTGCAGATGCTTTCAAGTCTGGTATCAATCTAACAGTTCGAATGGATTTGGACAGCAACATTTTTAGTAAACCCTTCTCATTCTCTTTATGTGGTAATTGCCTTTAACAGCCTGGATCTGGAGTAATTAGCTCCCTTTGAAACATAAATAGAACAGTAGTGATAGAGAAGAGGTGGCATTCTAGAACACCAGCCACTGCAACTCTCCTCACTTCATTTTTAACGTATCATTCGGCCCATGAAAATAGCAGTGCCGCTAATTCTTCCTCTTTGGATGCTTTTAAGAGACCTTGTGTTCCTGTGGCTCAGTGGTAGAGCATTGCGTTAGCAGCGCAAAAGGTTGTGGGTTCAATTCCCAGGGAACACGTACACTGATAAAAAAAAAAAAAAAAAAAAAAAAGTATAGCCTGAATGTACTGTAAGTCACTTTGGATAAAAGTGTCTGCTAAATGCGTAAATGTAAATGCTGTCATAGTAACAGACTTTGCAATAGCATTTGAGCAATGGGACAGCAACTGTAACAGAGTCAGCTCTGCAATACTGGTCCAGAGGTCGTGACCTCTGTTGATGTATGTACACAGACGTAATGATCACCAGTGGAGGAGGAGTTTCGTTACCTTGTCTGAAATGAGTAGCTCAAATGGTCATGAACACTTTCACCTCTGCCCCCGTATATATGAGTATTTCTGTGCGTGAGAGTCTTTGCTGTACATTTTCAGCATATTGTTTCACACTCACCTTTAGAGTGAGAGGAGTCCGATAAGCTTCAGATGTGAATGACGGCGTTCTCACCTTTGTCATCGGGCCAAAGACTGACCTACTTGTGCTCCGGTTTCCTCTCCATGGCACATCTCGGAGGGGTTCTGGTTTCTTCAGCTTCTCATTCTGCTAGCTCTCACTTTCCATCTTGCAAACCACTTTGCCCAAACCAAGACCCCACACGCATATACTCTTAACCCCAATCATCAGCCAGACCAGATAGACATTACCTATATAAATTATTAAGCCCTGAGAATAGCACTCATCTTTGGAAATGTGACCCGTGAGGTCAGAGCCCATGGGTTGCGGAGAATATCTGAAAGAGTGGCATTGAGTTACTCTAAAATTCATATTTGATTACCCATTAATTCCTAAGTGATTGTGACTAATCAACATCAGCAAGGTGATACTCAAGCTCATTGGGAACAATGTATGTATATATCATATTTGCTGTTGTGGTCAACATACGGGTTCGTTTTAGGCGCTTGCTCACATCTCAAGTCCCCAGATTTTTTTTGCTCCTTTTTGGTTCCAGTGTTTTTCTGGTATCAGCGTTGGCACACCTCTGACAGGAGATTTGATGGACTCAGAGAACATCGATCACTCCTGTTTTGCGCCCATTGGCATGTATGCTGGCACATTGCTGAAATTGATTAAGAGAGCCTGTCTTGGGACATCCTTTTCTGTAACCTTCAGGTGAGAGACTTTCAGGTTGCTTTCAAACTCCGCTGCTCAAGCGTGAAATAAGGTTCCATACTCCTCTGAAGTATTTGAGAGGAAATTTTAACAACATACAACTTTTTTTTTTTTTTGCTGATATTCAGAGGAAGGATTAATTTTTATGCTGATTTTGGTGGCAAGGAAAGACAAATTTCTGGGGAAGCAAGCAATTTGCTGAATGATTTCCATATTTATCTCGTTTGGACCCTTGAGGTAAGCATGAATTGGTTAGGCAGATTACTTTAAGATTATATTACCTAGTTTTATAAATGACCCAAAGGGCCGTTCTAATTTTTTTAATTGCTTCAAACTGAGCATTTCAAAACATGCTAATGATCCATTTTATTTAGTTCTATTTAGGAAGGAGATGTTCAGGTGTGTGTCTGTGTGAGAGTGAATAGGTTGCAGGTTACAGCAGTCTGTAACAGTAATGATACAGTATCATCACAGTACCAAGCAAGTGCACTATATCCTAGCAATAAAACTGCTGGTCTTTTGACATCAGAAATTGTGCAGAGACTCTGAAGACTATTCCATATGGTTAAATATAGAAAGTTAATGGTGTACCAGTTCAATCATGACTTTAACCGTCTGTTTGTTTGGTGAGTGTAAGCTTCAGTGAGCTTCATCCGAGCACCTGCAGTCACGCTAAGAGGAGATTATGAGATATTGTTGGGACCGGCTGGGTGCCGACCTGTGAAAGTAGAGCCTGTGAAATGGCTTGATGAATGCAATTTTCTTATGTCCTGTTGAAGCAGGATATTTTTGTGAGACATACTGAAGCTCTAACCCCTCTGTTTATGCCTTACACCATACTTTGTTACTAACTACCGTTTAAGCAGGTTTATTCTTACTGTCGAACATTTCATTTGGGGAAAAAATTGGGGTCCATGATATACCCTACTGTTCATAAGTTTGGGGTTGGTAAGATGTTTTTGAAAGAAGTATCTAATGCTCACCAAGGCTGGTTTATTTGATCAAAAATACTGTAAGAACAGTAAAATGAAATGTTATTACATCTTAAAATAACTGTTTTCTTTTTGAATATACAGACGCTATATATATTTTGGGTCTGTAAGATTGTTTTATGTTTTTGAAAGAAGTCTTTTATGCCCATGGCTGCATTTATTTGAACAAAAATACAGGAAAAACAGTAATACTGTGAAAAAATATTACAAATGAAAATTCTAAGATATATTTTAAATGTAATTTGTGATGGCAAAGCTGAAGTTTCAGTAGCCGTTATTCAACATGACCCACCAAAAGTCATTCTAATATGCTGATTTGAATGTTTTTGTTCAAACTGATCTTTTTTTTCAGGATTATTTGATGAACAAAAAGTACTTATATAACGTCTTTTGTAAATTTATAAATGTATTTTGATCAGTTTAATGCAGACCCAAAATTAGTTGTAGTTTTAAACATGTACTGTCAAACATAAATACAATTAAATGTAAAATCTGTAAGATTTTTTTTTCCGCCATGGCACACAGGCATTTTTTTCTATATTATTTGTTATATTTGTGAAAAAACTTGCATTAAAAAGTCAAAAAGTTGGCCATGTGCTTGAATAATTTATTTGTTTTAATGAATGAATGGTTATTGTCAAAAAAATCCATCCTTAATTCAAAATTAGTATGGTCCATTTTTCTGAAAGAGACTGTGATTTTCTCTTCTAAATGTTAGTTTAGTCAACTTTTAGTACACTAGCATAGGCTAAAAGCCACTTAACTCCACTTTTGGTTTCATATGATTTTTAATAACATTAACTAGCATGCAAAGTATCTTAAACCCAAGCCTGGTGACTGTCTTCCGCCATGCCCAACCCAACACAACCCAACCTGGAGCCGGACCCAAGAGCTCAGCCAGATCTGGTTTCATCCTCAGCACGCAGGGAGGTTATAAGAGAGGCTGGAGAAGAAGATCACACGCACATAGAAAGAGAAGGAAACAAAGGCCGAGAAATGCATAGAGAGATGAATAGCTGACGGTGAGTGAGTCGCAGTCAGGAAGCTACTCATCCTTTGATTGAACGGTCTTGGCGTACTGTGATTGCACCCAGATTCCCCTGGGCTCCAAAGGGAGGAGGGGGCCCTGCCGGCCATGATTGCAGCTCGCAGTAGTTCGGTGGGTCGAGGGGGCCCCGAGGAGCCCTCCAGGCACCGCAGACAGTCAGCTGCTTCTCTGGGAGGACACCGTGGCCACCGCAACTCTCAAGAGAGCACTCGTGATAGCCATGCTCAGCACCGGCAGGGGGCGCTGATGCGGGCGAGGAAAGCATTTCTGATCAAGGAGATGGAGACCAACTGGTACTTGAAGCTGTGTGGCCGGGCCAGAGAAGATAGTGTTGCTTATGAGACTGGCATGCCTTACCGGTGAGTCCTGAAAGCAGAGTTATGTGAGCTGTTTAATGTCTGAGAAAACCTTCCCACAGTGCATTTTTGTTTGTTTAAGGCCAAAATAGTTTCAGGTATGAGATCTTTATCACTTTCCATGTGTTTGTTAATATGAATTTAATTGTAAAAATATGAACACAGAAGCTTTTTATTACTGTTATGTGTTGATGCACAAGAAAATAATGAAAGCCTGAATGTGTGTTTTAGTAAATTTATAGTTTTAATAATAAGGAAATGCTGGAGAAATCGTGCAGTGAAATTGACATTGTTAATTAAAAACAAAGAAGGTATTCAGTGCGTTGGTACTGCAGTATTGTTTGATCTCAAATGACTTTTTGTGAATAAAATGAAAATATGCGTTAGACAAAAATACAATATTAATATAATTTCCAGGCAAATATAAAGTTATGAAAAGTTTTCTCAAATGCTTATTAACCCTCCAAATTTAAGATTTTTACTTTCCAATTTTTATTGGATTTTTTTAGTTATTTATTTGTTTAAAGTGACTCTGTGAACATTAAAAATGATTAAGAAATTATTACTTTTATTCAGCAAGGATGCATTGCCTAAATTGACAGTAAAGACATTTATAATCTTACTAAATATTTATTATTATTATTTTTTATCAA
>JAUZSZ010000095.1:24731525-24744319 GCA_034780575.1 Labeobarbus marequensis | reverse complement strand
GCTCAAGAAACAATTTTTCTTATTATCAATGTTGAAAACAGTTTTTGCTCCTTTATATTTTTGTAGAAACCGTGATACTTTTTTTTGTTTGTTTTGTTTTGTTTTTTATGATTCTTTAATGAACAGAAAGTAAAAAAAAAAAAAAAAACAGAATCATTTTGTAATTTATAAATGTATTTACTATCACTTTTGGGGGGGGGGGGGTTGGTGGTGAATGAATTAATAAAACAAAACATTAAGTATGATCAGTGGGAAATTCGTTTAAAAATGATTTCAAATCTTGTCTTATCAGAAGATGATGGTGCAGTTGTTGTTGCTGCTTGTTTAATATTTTGATAGCTTTTTTCCTGCTCTAGTGACAACAATTTGAAATAATTAAATTTATTTTAAGCACTTGTCCTTAACAGGTTTTTGGAAGTGCATACTTCATTGTATAACAATGTGCTCAAAAGCACTGTGCAATTTGGGGTAGAAGATCCTAATTGACAAACCAAGATTTTATAGTCAAGTTTTATAATCTATTCACGTTCGTCCAGTGCATTTGAAACACCAGACAGAAATTGGTTTAGACACATCAGAATGTCTTAAAACTTATACAGAACAAAGTCCTCTGTATTTTGACAACAGCTGGGGGATTTGAAACCGCCGCTGAAACAGTCTAACTCTTCTAAAATATCCTCCATGACATTTATGCCTTTTATTAGGATGACAAGATCACAGCAGTTGTGGAACAGAAGGACAACTCGAACCTTTATGCAACCATGTTCTTACAAGTCCTGTTAGAGGCCTTGAGATTCAGACTGAACACTTGGCATCTGTCACAGCGGTGGATGTTAGCTGTAATTACGCTGATTATGTCTTTCCGAAGCCATGTGCGCTCTGACTGTTCCAGTCCTCCTCCGGACGACACTGAATGAATGTGTCCTCATCTGTGATGTTGACATGATTAACTTTCACCCACTGCATGTACTGTGTCACTACAGTCTTTAATCATCCCTCTGTCCCTGTGCCCTCAACCACACCTCTTCTCCTCCCCTCCAGCACATCAGCTCTTCAGAGGGCATGCCCTTAAATATTACCTACCTTTAGATGGGGACGGCAGAGAAACCGCCAATTACCCATATTTATGCTCCCAACAACACAATTGCCCATTATTTATATGCTGCTCTTTCCATTGCCACAGCAAGACAGCTTCTACAGGGAAGAACAAATCTAACGTGAAAGCTTAAAACACTTGAAATGGTTCTCCCTCTCACCCAATTTTACCTTTAGTCTTTCTCTCTCTTTTTTACACCCTCCTCCCTTTTTCCCTTGCTCATTTTTCCAAAGGTGTGCTGTGGACCGCTTCTCTACTAGCCCGCTTATTGTGCTAAAGTAATTACTCCAGAGAAGAAGCTCATGAAGTGGAGAATTTCAAATGATTTCTCCATATTCATGGAGAGTGAAGCATGGAATATAGAAAATGATAAATTAGAAATGTATTTACAGAGAACCTGATGAGGAAGGTTAAAACGATTAGGCCCGATGGCTTTGCCAAGGAGTCTAAGGCAGACTCCACATGAGCTCTCTCCCTCTGATTGGTGCCCCCTGCTGAAAACGGTAATAACGCAGTTCTCTCCTCACAGTACTGAGCATCAGCGGGATATTTACTCCATGCAGGCTTCTCAGGTTATTTTGGCACAGCGATGTCCTATCTCACATTTGGAAAAGGTCTCTCCACTGGATGGTTGGATGATTGCTTTCCTCCAATTAACCCACTTTTTATACATAATTTTCATCCATAAAGTGCTTTAAGTTTTATTAAAAATAGTTAATTTTCCAAACCTGCGAATAAATGAAATGCAATGTAAATTAAATTTATGTGTTTGCTTATTGTACTAAAAAGCCTAGAGGCGATCGCACAAATGTTAATTGAAATTATGCCTTCTTTTTATTTGAATTTCAGCAAGCAATATTGAGAGAACATTAAACATATGCATGCAAGCATATCTCTTTATCCCATCCCCCAACTTAATTTCAAACTCATTTCTATCTCCCCCGCACATACAAACACTTTTCAATTTTCCTCAAAAAAGGAAAGAAATGAAATAGCCAAGGAGTTTGATTCATGTAGACGTAAAATATATTAAATCTGTCAATCAAGGATGAAGGTACATTAAAAGTCTATAGCATATTTGGACAAAAGTTTGATTCCCTGTGGTTTGATCCACACAGCGGTGCATACACGTTCATCTAATTGTATTCATCAGGTCTTTTAAGGTGTTTTAACAACTATATTGGATGTACAGATAAATGATCATTTTTAAAGATTTATGTGAAAATGATAATTTCTTAGTTTATTTATCTGTGCTCTGAACTCATTAATCAGACATCATGTCAGTTAGAATGAGCATGGCTGCAGTATCACGTATAAACCTGGTAGAGTTGTAGTGTAGCCAAAACATCACGTGACCCGTATAATATTAAATAGCTTTTACTTTTTATAACATAAGATATGACTAGATAAATTTTAATAGGATAGATTACCAAAAAAGGAAAATTATGTCATCATTTATTCACTCTCACAACCTTACAATATATTTTGTACACATAATAAAGAAAGTCATACAGGTTTAGAGCGACATGAGGGTGAGTAAATGATGACAATTTTCTTCTGTGGGTGAACTATCTATTTAATGATCTTGTAATATGGTATTGATGATCTCCCTAAATGTGAACACTGTGTCAAGTACATCAGCCAAAGTGCTCTAGACTTACAGCAGTTCTAACACTTCAGTATTAGAGTATCAAACAGAACATGCCTTCACAAAGAACCTTCTGCTGAGGAATATGATCATACATAATAGCACCTTAGAATTCTTATTTGAATCTTGATATTGCCGTTTACCTGAGCCGACATGATTCATTACCCATCATACTGTAGGATTATTAGCTATTAGGATGCTGTTGTAGATGATTTGCTCTCTTGAGCAGTGGGTCCATCAAAACAAGCACACACACAAAAAAAAAATAAATAAATAAAAAATACATGGAGAATTCTAACAATAATGCAGGATTTAACAATGGATGCAATGTCATTTTCATAAATTGAGGTTTTTATATGCCACTAAAATTTACAAGAGCAGATTTTAGCCTATTACAGAAAAAAGAGTTTTATATCCAGAAAAAAGGAAGATGATTATTTGTCTATTGAATGCAAAGTAATCGAGAAGCATTTGAACATTATGTTTTTCAGCCGTTAGAGATACTGTATTTCTTTAAAAAATAATAGTAACGAGACATCACAAAGGCGATTATAAAAATGAAAAGTCCTAAGAAAATAACTTACTGTCTGCAACCTTGCTGACTAAAGTGAGGTGAAGACCATGGCATCATCTTCCCTCTCATTAATTTCACATCTATAGTTTGCTTAAAATGTAATTAACAGAATAGTGTAAAGATCAATGTGTCGTTAAATTATGCTGGCTCTCATTGCTGTCCATGTCGAGGTAAGGTAGATGTCTTGTCAGCTCTTTTGAGCACTATATTGCATGTATTATTTTAACCAAGCCACTTATTGCAAGGACACTCCATGACCGTGGCTCAGTACGAGTCATTACAAAAGCAAACAAATATGGCTGCAATCCTCTCCACAAGAATGTCTGTTAAACCTCTTAAAGAACTAAAGCAGAAAAAAATCTCCAGCAGCAGAATGATAATTTTAAGATGCACAGTAGAGCCGTAACAACTTTCTGACAGTTTCATCATACATTACTCCACCATCTCTTGAAACTGACATTGTTGGCTTTGATCAAAGCCAAACAGAGCCATGATACTCTGAAAGAAGTGTTCCATATGATTTCTGTGACAGACTGTATATCTTCAAAACATTACCAGTGCTTGAAAGGATATACTCTGTGTGCACGCGATCCGTTATAGAGAAAGAGAGAGACAGAGAGAAAGAACGGGATGTGACTATGCTAAAAGCAAGAAGTGAGAATGAGACCATTTGTAAGCACAGAGAAGAGACAGTGGTCAGTCTGAGCACGCCACATCTGAGACGAATCCCAGCCCATTTGTATCACCAATGGAACGAGAGTCTATTTCTTACACACACATGATGAATATACAGTATTAGGGTTCGGATATAGAAAATGAATGGCTTACAATACAACGCGACAGAAGCGGTGATGTCTCCCCCCACAGTGTGAGGACTCCAGGCCTCTTGTGTTCGCTCTTTCCATTCATCATGATCAGGGCACAGTTTGAGGCGCTGACTGGGCGCTGACCTGATTGGTGCTACATCTCCCATGTCACTCTGGAGAATAGACATTTTCTTTGTCACCCGGGCACCAAGAATACCATCAAGCTTGTTAGGAAGAAGATAACTCTCCTTTAATGAAAGGGGAGCTATCTTGGGAGGACAACTCAAAAGCGGCCTTATTGCAACATTGTTATTCTATTGCTCTTCTTTTTTTCCCTTTGTTTTGTTTTGTCTGCGAAAGGGATTTTGAAGAACTGTGATACAAAACGAGCTGCTGCCTGTGAACACAAACACTGACTTAATGTTTAATTACTGAAGAACCTCTTACCGATTCCTTAGGTCTAAACCACTCCTTTAAATCAACGATATGGTTCAAATCTCTAACATTCCTTGAAATTAGAGTTAATGTCTTCAGTAAAACAAACTAAGGGCTATTTTGCAGTTTGTTTTGATTTTTTTCTCCTGTTAAAATGAGATGCAAAACGCACAGAACTATAATTAAAATATTTTACTTCAAACATACATCCTATATGAGATTAATTAGTTAAAAAATATACAATAACACAACTTACATCTGCACAAATTCATGCACATGTACAATTGATCTAAGTTACATGCTAGTCAGAATGCACAACTCACATTACAAATAAACTTTTTACATAAAGCACCAAGACACATAATGAATAACTCAAGGACAAAAAAAACTGCAATAGTTCTTTGAATATAGTTATTTCACGACATCTAGTTTTCACAGCAAAGGACAATTTCCACATCTGAAAATAAGTGTAACAAATACGGTACATTATATTGCTATATAATGCTTTCATTAATGTCATACCATAGCATCACAGGCAACAGAAAAAGGTACAGCAAACCAACATTATATTTTTTAGATCATAAATCTAAACAGTGGTGAAACACAAAAATACTGAAAAACAAACAAAAGCCGGCACACCATATGCTCCAAAAATGCAAAAACACAATTTAATATTGGACTTCACAAAAGGTAACGCTTCACACAAAACATTAAAAACACAAAATATTACATTAAAATGTAAACCTATGGACACCCTGCTAAAATTGTTTCATACACTTATTGTCCTAGAGAGGATTGTTTAAAAAAAAAAAAAATGTTTTTATTTGCTTAAGTTTGTACTTTTTGTCAACCACAATTACAGTAAAAATGACCAAAATGAATGGAAATGGCATGATGGCATTTGTACATGTACTAAATATTTTTACAAATATTTAGTACATGTAAATGAGATTTCAGTGAAAAGACAAGAATGAACTAAAAAAAATCAACACAGCTTGAAATAGAATCTTGGCAGAAGAGAAATAGTTATTTTGGAAGACACTGTAAGATGAGATCAGTAACCTAAAAGATCATCAAGGGGAAAGCATTGTTGCATATCTCAACATCAGAAATGGCCTATGGGCTCCAGCACCTGTGAAAACGCTGTGTCTGGAGCACACTTCAAGCACAAGCATCTTCTCCCAGATGGGCTCTATGAGCAGGGCTTTGGATCTGAGGCTGTGGATTTAGGCATATAAATGGCGCCGACACCTTATCGTCTGCCTTTGTGCTTTGTGCTTTTCCCCCACTTGTACCTGATGTGAATTTCATATCCTTACTTCAATGAGCTCAGCACCCACTTTGGCCTCCTCCCTCATCACCTGTAGACAGACACAACTCTGCCTAGGGACGGAGCCGCCGCGACTTATCTGTCATCCTAGCAGAGGGCGTAGTTAACTTGGCACTAGAAGCCTAGTGGTACAGAAACTCTGCCATTTAAAATGAAAGAAATATGAAATGCCTTTTGATGTCAGAGAGGTTCACCTTGCTCTGAACAACAGCCCACATGGGAGCGACACGCCACGAGACAGTTTGTTTGAGGGTAGCGAGATGCTCAGTTAGAAGGTAGCATTCAAAAAGCAAAGAGACAAGGGCGACTACACAAAGACATATTTAAACACCCAAACATTTATCAAGGCGCATCTATAGAGGGAAGTGAAAGAACTAAAGCTTTTCTCTAGTTTCAAAACAGAACTTATCCCTGACTTTGGCTTTTCTAATAAAGTTTGCTTTATGGGACAAGACATGAGTAATCCGAATGGAATGAAGTTGTCTCCCTGAACAGTCTTTCTGTCGTTACAGAGCTTGAGGGTTGGCTCCATCTGTCACATCTGTCATTTCTGTTATTGTGAAGAAATTGATTTTTATATTGTTTAACTGGAAAATGTCCCCAAATTCAGATCACTTATAGGAAGAAGACACACTAAACATACACTAACTGTCGTGCACAAATGCAGACAGCTAAACTGTCTCAAAGAATCTTGCCCAGCAGTTCTGTGAACCCTCACTGACGCAGAAATAGTTGTCAGAACAGCGAGACATGTTTTCAAAACCAATTGTAGTGATTCTGCTCAGGATTAGAACAGACCTCACTTGCATCCAAACATCTATAGGCCGTAGGAGGCCCCACCACTGACATCAGTTCAACAAAATCAAGGTGTGATGGTAACCAGTCTTACAATATCACAACATTAAATTGAGTGCTACACATTTTATTCCTTCCTGGTTATGTCAATAGAACTATACTGCCATATACTTACTGTAAAAGCCACCAGCCTGTTAAATGTGTAACATTAAAACATTTCTGATGAAGAGATGAAAATCCTTAAAGAACTATATTTGAAAAGCAACTTGATTTGATTAAATCAGTTTCACACCCAGCCAAAAGTAATGCAATCGATATCAACGCCACATTTTTAATGACACAGACAAACACTTATTAAATAGCTTTGTCAGATTAAAGAAGGCTACCGATATATGAATGAATAAAAATATGTGATAATAAAGCCATTTCTTACATAAGTCTAAAAGGAATTAAAAAGTGGTCAATTATTTCATCAAGGTGAATTGGAAATAATATTCAAGTTAACAAAATTTATTGTACAATGACTGTAGAAAGTCTTGATTTGAATGATGTGCAAATGTACGTCAATGCATATTTAAATAATTTAAAAAATATAGAAAATAATGGAAAATAATGGCTGTAAAAACTGAAAAGAAATAGTCCTACTTCCTAGAGATTTTCATTACACTATAGTGAATGTTTTTTTGGAGAGCTCTTAAAAGTTTGAACTGGCCATTTTTCTCCTTTGATATCATTTCAGGATAGTAGCAAAGGGTTTGGGACAACGCATGTTCTTTTACTGCAGTTGGCCAATCAAACTGAGCTATGTATCCATGTGTGTATGTGTGTATATATATATATAAATGCATAAAAAAATCTGAATGTTGTGAAGTGAAATCATCAACAATACCTCAAAAGCAATATCAAATTTTATGACATAAATTCAGCGCTTTAACTACGACACTAAATTAACGGTGCATTAGAAATAAATCAGATTGATTTAGAGATGAAAATTACTTGTAAAAAAATGATGCACTGCAATCGTTTGTCAGTGCCCTCCTGTCAAGATCTGCATCTCCATTAGTAAATGCATTACTATTTGAAAGCATAGAAAGGGTGTTTAACCTCTGGCATTTCACAATAAAGTTTCAATCCTTTTTAGCTCTTTAATCATGTCTTCATGCTCATGATTAGTATTAAATGATTTTACATAAACAGCAGCACTTTAACAATATTTAAAAAAGGATCACTGGTCTACATTTAGCAGTTCATCCTTCATTCTCCTGCTACAGATAAAGACATGAATAAGAATGTGTTTTTCATTATAGTGCTGAAATGAAATATAATGTCAAGAGTGACAGGAAAGAATAGCAGGAAAAGAACTCAACAGCTTTAGTTTTTAATGTTGACTCGTGAAATGCTGATTACCTTGACATACAAAAACCAATCCAACAGCTAAACACTCTATAGAGAACGTAAGCATCTTTTTTCACTCTCAGAACAAGTGTGCATGTAAAGATGGTTCATGACCACGAGAGTGTGGCATAACATAAATATATACATATATGGCTTACACTTAACAAACATGCAAACAAAAAAAAAAGGTTTAGGAACATAAAACAAGTTATGTAACACAACAAAATGGCCATGCAATACAATTTGCAACACATCGCTGCCATTTGGTGGGGCCTGAACCCACCAGCCACACCACAGAGAAAGACCACCACATTTTTTCTCGATTTTACACAAACTATCAGAAAGATCGAGAATGTGTGCAAATCATGCAGCGACCCAATAATAATGACAAAAACACATACATCTCACAAAGCACCCTCTGTACTTTGTACTGGCATGAGTGATGCATTTTTGCATGTGTTGTAACTAACATGATTTTTAGGTGCAGAAAAAGGTGAAGCTGTAATGGCACGTCCTCCTCTTTATGGTGCAGGAGACACGATTAAAGGCCTTTATCCTTCTTTTGGCTGGAACAAGACCTCAGTCTTGCGGTATCTCCACTTTAATCAAATCCCTGCTTTTTCCCTGCCACAAAACTGTCACTGGCAGAAATAAGCCCTCCCTCATCAAAGAGGGTCTTCAATTGATTTCCAGGCGAGGGGAGAATTTTATTCAGAAAGTTGGAGGCAAAGAGGGGAGGAAAAAAATCCACCTGCATCCCACATCAGCCAAATTACTTCTGACTTTTAATTTATTTCTGCAGGAAATGGAAAGCTACATCCTAACCACAGTCAATAGGGGAGCCGAAGAGAGGGGTGTAATCAGGCCGAGATCCGACTCCTCCACCTCGTCCCTGTCAGCTTTAATAGGCTCTCCAAGAACACAATCTGCTCCCTTCGACACACTCCCACATCACCTAAAAACGGGACCCTCTACCCACCGGCCCCAGGCCATGTCCCCCTTAATGACAACTGATCATTCCGAATGTCACACCATGTTCAGGCTCAGACATGACGAGTCCCCCGTGATGATTTCGTAGCATTCCTTAACTCGCCAAGCATATACTCAAAAAATGTGGACATCTTGGTGCTTTGAGCAGATTTTCATTATTACATCATCTTGTGGAATATTAAAAACATTACCATTAGCAGCAAATGATCTGATGTTAGTTTGCTAATATGCTAATATTCAATGAACTATTTTCTCAAGTGGAAAGCCACAACCACTACTTCAAGGTCACAAATGATTGGCGGCACTTGCCCACTTGAGGCTCTCACTCCTGAAGGAATGCATTTGTATGGATACCCTGTCAGTGTCATTCAGGGCAAAAAAAAAAGGTCTCATAGATGGAAAACCAAAAAGTTTCTATCACCTCAAAATGCAAAATGATCACTCAAATTGAGAATGAGATGAAGAAGAAGGGGAGGAGTGTAGAAAAAAAATGTATGAGCTGCTCTTTTCATTTCATTTGAGCAAGAAACCGAGCGATGCTTTTGATGGCATAGCCACTGGGCGTAGAGCTGAATGGAAATGAATTTGTGGAGTGTCCCTGACTCACAGATCAGGTTTTATCTTTGTGCAGTTTGCTATCCTCCAGACTAATGAACCATCTTTGAGAGGAGATTAAATGGCAGGAAAAAACAATCACAGCCCCTGGTCACTTCCATTCTGCCTGCGCTCTTGGCATATCACAAACCCTCTTAGTGTCACATCGGACTGCCTGCTGTCTAAGTGCTGCGTCCGTTCGGGGCAGACTACCACTGTGAAACAAACTACCAGAAATGCTCTCCTAGAGTAAAATGAGTGTTTCGAGCTGAATGTTTTGCTCCACAAGTCTTTTCTCAGCTGTACGACACATGCAAATTGACACAGATAGATGAAATGAGGCACTCCAATTGTTATTGTCTCCTTTCAGTGAGTTTTTCCTCCCTTGTTTCTAGTTGACATCTTCTTTGTGATGGGTCTGCGTTGAAATCGGGGCTTTATGTGGGTGGGTGATGTGCTGGACAGTTTTCGCTTTGGTCTACGCTCTCGCTCTGACAGATGCACCCAAGGGAGATCGGCTGATGTCCAGGAGCACTCACCTGTCAGAGAGTTTGCATGCGGCCTGTTGCCTTGGAAACCAAAGTGCCCCAAACAGGTGTGCTGAATGAAAGGTGAGGAAGTAAACAAAAATCTACCTTTTTATGCATCTGCCCACTATTTTCACATTCATCCTTCACATACAGTCTCCTGATAGCTTGTTTCAGCAAGCAGATGCCCCAGTGCAGCTCATGAGCCACTGATAATGATTGTGTGCTATTAATAGTGTATGAGGTCAGCCATCAGTTCTGAGTTGATGAGTGTTTTACCACAGCATTGACATGGCTTCGGCAGAAAAAATTGAGATCTTTGTTTTAGTTTTAGGAGGGTTTTTTCCCCATTTATTTGTTTATTTATGTATTTCCACCCTGACACAGAGAATAATAAGTGGAGGTCTTGAGATGAAATGCCATAGTACTGGTGGTGGATAGTCAAGAGTCTATTTCTCTGGAAAGGCTTGAAATGGATTTTTCCCTACTTTTTGACAAATTGGAGCTCGGGAAAGCACGGATTTAGCCAATAAACGCAGTGAGGAATAAGTGGCTGACATCAGTGAGTTAACAGAGCCAAAGCCAGTCATAATAGAAGGGCCGTATAGCGCCCTTCACTCTCGTATAGGTTTATTTTGGGGTACAAACCACTTTAGCAAAGTTTTGTTGTTTTTTTGGTAAACAAATTTGAGATCACTAATGTCTCACTACAGCTTGTTTTGGTCTAAATTGTTTTTTTTTGTTTTTTTTCTGGAACTGTGACCTTCAGAGAGAGTGGTTGTCCAAGACAGTAGATGATCTTAAACGAATACATATCTCTACGTTAAGCGAAATGACTCATGCCCCGAATGACTGACCCCCTCCTATGATTCCTCTTTTGATGACATCACCAAAAGTGGCCTCGATAATCTCCAGGCCTGCTACATTAGCTGTTTGGTAATTCACACAACCCCCTAGATCAAGGTTTACAGACTGCTGCTGGCACATTGCCAGGTTCAAAGGGTTTTGGCATACTTAAGAGACAAAATGAGATTGGTGTGGGCTTGCTCCGAGGCAGTCATCAGCCCTTTTAGGCACTTCCTCAGCGGGAGGAATTTGAATATTTGACTCTGGAGGTGCCTGTGTCTGTCTCATTAAGGCAGTCTGATCACTGATGACAGACAAGTCTAGTCACTTCTCATTTATTTCTGTCTCTAACAATAAAGCCTAAATATTTAAGCGCATTACCTGGGCTCCCTGTCGGGCTTCGGAGGCTTAATGCGAACACAAGCAGAGTGACATATAAATAGTCGTCCCGTGACACATGATGTACATGAATTAGTCTGAAACCTTGAAATCGACTGCATGCCGGTGTGATGCTTTTGTGTTGCGACTGAGGGAATATGTGTTGTCATTATATGGTGTTCTTGATTGAGCAAAGGGGCACCGCACAAGAGCCTCTGTAAATCAATTTTAGTGATTTCATCCAAAGCCTCTTCATACCACTTGTTTATGAGAGAGTGAACCTCAGTTTCACACCATCCTCTAGTGCTGTTTTCATCACTGGCTTTATTTTACGAGGAAGTGTCCGGGTTAATTCCCCCGACTACCCTTCTCTTCCTCTGTCCTGTGAGATCATTTTTTGCAGCATTAGGTGCTGTGAACCCTTGACTTCAATTTCCTCTCAGTGGCGGAGTGAGATCAGGAGACTACTTCAAAGCTGGATACCATGCTCCAGCACCAGCTCATATGGCAGCGTTAAAAGCCGGGGCGTCTTCGAGGGCCACTGTGGACTCGGTCTGCAACCGCCCCTCAGAAGTCTTTGCCGCTCGTACTTTATATGCTGAAGAGCTTTTGACCTCTTTTTTCATGCCAGACGCCTCAGCATTTCAAATGGTTCATTCATTCTGAATGTGATGATCAACTCATTTCACCCTAAAGGCCTTGGTGAAAAAATAGCACTCGTTTCATTTTGTAGATTCCAAGGCACTTGGAAAGCAGGGTGTGTGCTTTGTCCCGGAAAGAAGCCTCTTGTTGCACAGGTGCTTTCTCTCTCTTTCTGCAAACACACACACACCAATAGGCAGCCGCAAACACACACATTCCATTGACCAACAGCCATTAGGCACCAACCTGGCGCTCTGTGTTCATTGAAGCTTCACTAATGCATCAAACACATCTGTAATTTATTGTAATTAACACCATCTCATTTGGATAAGTAATGACACAGCGACTTTTGATGAATGGCGATTACCCATTTGGTGAATCATCTCAAAAGAACAGGTGTTGATTATTTATATATTTAGTAAAGAGTCGATCATCAAAATGCAGAAATCATCTGCCAGTGCCTCAGCGAGTGACTGTTAATTGCTAGCTGGTTTCATTATCTGAAATGCAGCCGAGGAGTCAAACATATTTTGGAATGTATTTACATATTAGGAGGTTTACCTATCAAGATTAAACTAGCAGTCTGGTTTTCACTCTCAGCTCTAAAAATGATTACAATGAAGCATTGTTTATGCATTTTATGCATTCATAACACTATTCTTGTCCGTCTATCTATCTATCTATCTATCTATCTATCTATCTATCTATCTATCTATCTATCTATCTATCTATCTATCT
>JAUZSZ010000095.1:24547470-24558073 GCA_034780575.1 Labeobarbus marequensis | reverse complement strand
TGGGTTTAATGTTCTGTTCTGAAGAGGAGCAGGGAGAACAGAGCTGCATTATCCTCTCTCATCTTTAAAAGCTTATATTCAGATTTCTGAAAAAGGGCTCTATTATAATAGACTAAAATAGCAGTGGATTCTCGACACTACAGAACATCATTGTCCTAATCAGGATTTTGGCTGGTTTCCCTGTAAAACGAACTATCATTAAAACAAGATACATTTACTTGACAAGCAAAAGTGTGTAATATAGTAAGACTTGTTTTCACAGAATATCTCTTGAATTAAGAGAGTTTTTTCTCCTATCCTGCTGGCAAATTATTTTCTCGCTATAAGCATAAACCACATTAAATGTTGTTAGATTCTTGCTTTTAAAAGGAAGAAAAAAAAATTGCCAGTGGGGTAAGAAAAAGTCTTTGTATCATCAATTACTCACCCACACATTGTTCCAAACACTATTCTTTCTTCCACAAAACACAAAAGGAGATGTTTAGCAGGATGTTCACACTTCTCCTTCATGCATTTAAAGTAAACAAGAAAAAAAAAAAAAAACAGTCAAACTTTTTTTTTTTTAACAAATAAATTAGTAAAAACAGTAGTGTGCAAAATAGACCCAAAGGTGCACTTCTGTGCATTTGGTGTATTTTGGCATAAAGACAATACAGTAAAGCAAATAAGATTAGTGAATAAAAACTTTAATTTCAGCCATTTGTTAATCAAGAGCATTCATCTGTTTATTGAAAGAAAAACATTGAGGGTGAGTAAAATGACGACTTGTTTTGTTGTTTCTAAATAAGCCATAGCCTTTATGTAGTTTTGCTTCTCAGTTAAGACATTTTTATAAAAGCTGCTTAAATATCTTAAATTTAACTAAGGCCTAGTCCTGGCTTAAGCTAAGCCCCGTCTGTAAAACCGGGCCTAGGTCTCCAGTTCCACATTTTCCAGAACTGCAGCCTACATGGAGTCTACAGAAGATAAGGTGTCAGGTTCTCAGGGACTTTGCTAAGAAAAAATAAATAAATAAATAAAATATGACCCCCACTTAATGAACATCACAAGCTGAAGTGTTGTGAAATACATTAAGACTGATTTTTGAAAAAGTTTTATGGACAGATTGGTTGAGAGTGATTGCTGAGGGACCAGCACTAGTTCAAGCTGGACAAGAGTGGCTGTACTGAGGGGGTCATGGCGTGAACTGTTATGAACAATGAGCAAGAAGGACCTTTCAGGGTTGGACATGGACTAAAAATTAGCTCCCAAAACCTACTACCAGATTATTGAAGATAAATACTTGAAAGAGTGGTACAAGAGGATGTGGTGCTGGTCCTTCAAGAGTCACTCTCAACCTATCTGTCTATAAAGCCTATAAAAATAAGTATTTCACAACACTACAGCATGTTATTGTTATTAAGTGGTCATATTTTTTCATATTAGCAAAGTCCCTGAGAACCTCATAGCTTGTTTTCTGGAGACTCCAGGTAGGCTGCGGTTCTGGAAAAAGGTGGAACTGAAAACTAAATGGTTCCTGATGGTTTCACACCTAATTCTTCACCTTATTTCTTAATTATTTTGCAGTTAACAAGCATCTTTTCTTCTCTACCTTTTTTTTGTGACCCTGCTGACCCATGAGCATCTCACTATCCAGTGGGAGCGCCTTAATTTTCCAATTTCTAATCATCCATTAGGATTGCATCTTTCTCATGAGCGTTTAAAATTTTTTTGACTTCTCAGTTTGATTTGATTCTCTTTTTTGGCCTGTAAAAATCCCCTGCTTAATTATGAACACCTATAAGGCATTTTTCACTTACAGCCCTCGTTAACAATTATATATAACTTATAAATTATTATATGTAAAATTAATAGTATTTTTAAGACTACTGTCATTTGGAATTGGTCAAATATGCTTGGAAAAAAATATGATCGGAATATCAACTTGCATAATAAATACGTAAGCACATGACTGTGATTTTTTTACACTGGTGTGTCTGATAACAACAGCTGTGATGCAGTATGCACTCGAGGAGAGAAGTCCTCTCTATTGAGCGTACCTTGTTCCAGCTCCAGCCTGGAACAGTGGGAAGGTATTAAGGAGTCAAAACAACCGTCTCTGTTTCTCCTCTTGTTGCGTCTGCGGTGGAACTAATCGTTGCGTCCTGCTGCTCTCCAAAACTACACTTCACAGCCTTTTTTCTGAGGGTTGGTCTAGTAATCACTTCTCCACCAGCATGCTCCGCTCCAGACTAATTAGGCCCCCCAACCCCCGAAACGGGTTCCGGCGAAACGATCCTTTAAATCTCCACTAACTGATGTGATGCCAGGGATGTGAACAGGTAGACGGTGGGCTCTTAGGGGGGGACCTGGCAGACTGCAGAGAGGAGAGTAAACTTCCCACAGCAAGGGCTTATGGGACTCCACTCATCCCCCTCTCCACCCCCGCTTGTGGATCCCAAATGAGAATGTGAGCCTCCCAGAGCAAAACAGACCTTATTGGCGCTGGAGAATGTTAATGATTGTTTATTCTCTCTTTGAGAAGGTGATGGAGGGGGGTGGGGGCTGGAGAGGTGATTGATTTGCTTCATTTGCCATGATATCTATTGCAATTGTTACCGTGTTTGACAGCTGTGCCTTGGGCTTTGGGCACATGCCGAGAAGGAGAGTGCGCTTGTGGCGCTCGCTGTCGCTCCCCTTAATAATGGAGTGATTTGTAAATATGATTTATTTATTCAAAAGTTATTAGGGGCGCACACGCTTTATTTGTTTTGTGTTTCACAGCGTCACGCAAAGGCTCCCGAGCCCATCAGGAGCGTGGCTTGGCTTTCAGTGACAGCTTGTTTTGTACTTTAATAACGACAACGGGTAGCAATGCTTCCACAACTCACCACTTTCATGCTCACTTTACCAGAGGCGACGAGTTAAAAAAAAAAAAAAATGAAAGAAAGAAAGCACGAACGAACGAACACGACTTAAGTGTGAGCTGTAACTGTCATCGACACTCCCCTGTCTCCTGCTGACAAATGTGATAGCTCTGAAGCAAAACAGTTCCAGGTAGCTGAGATAGTAGCGTTATCTTTGGAGATGGCAGGCCAGTTTTGAGTTATACCTGCCTGTCACTTGTCTTTTAGAGGGATCTTCAGAGACAGCGGTGTAAAAATAGCTCGCCTTTAGAGTGCTGAACACCGTCTCTGTCAATTTCTGTGAGATTTTTAGACAAACTATGCACAATGTCAGCTCCACCAAACAGACACTTAAACAAAGATGCACAGCAGTTGCCACCAACTAAAGTAATGGAAGTGTGACAGCTCCTGTATACGTACTGAAAATTGAAAACTCTGATATCGCATATACATTTCACAAACGTTTAAACCTCACATGTAAAACTCTGGCGAAGCTTTGCACCATGTGCAGTAACACTAACATGTACTAAAAGTATTTGGGCTGTGTAAAAGAATATTTTGTTCACAAAAGTGAGAAGTCTGGCCTTGCTGGATTTCTCTCTATTTTAGTACCTCAATGTAATTTCATTGCTTTCTGCATGGAAAATATGCTATTGACCTATTTTTTAATATACTTAAAAATGCAAAAGAAAAAAAAAAAATCAAATCATACATAAAATGAATGACTTCTATGACGAGTATCTTAATTAAAGTTTTTGATTTTTTTGAAGACATACCGTCAAAAATGTCAGGGTGATACAACTGTCCTGATATCATAACGAAAGAAAACAGCCTCTAAAATAAAATAAAAAAATCCTTACTGAGTACTTCGGCATAATCAACAATCTTTTAACAAACCTGCTGCACTGCTGATTTTATATTTGGAGGAAAAGAAAAACTTTTGTCCATTATGACAAAAAATAGGGGGAAAAAAGGAAATGAAGACCCTGCAGACCCTCATGACAGTGTGTCACATAATTTGACCTTTTTATTACAAGGTCAAGGTTATTAGGTCATTAAATAAGGTTGTAAGCATAATGATATTTATAAATTAATAATTTGTGATATGTGTAAGAACAATACTTTGTACCTTACAAAATATTTTTGAAAACATTTAAGATGTGTACTCACATCTTTTCAATGTTTTAAAGCAAAATTTGTTGTTTTTTTGTTTGGTTACACCACAATACATTTTTTAGTATAATAAAAGTTACATCTTTATTTTCAATAATATAAAAATCTCCTAAATCTGCATGATTTTTCATTATCGTGGAAACTGTTTTGTTTCGTTGATCAAACTCCATAAAAGTAGTAAAACAAAACGATCTAAATGTAATTAATGCATCTAAAAACATTTGGTGGTCAAATAGGAATACATCAGTCTACAGATCTTTTACCAGAAAAGAAAGCCATGCACACTGCATCTACACATCCTCCTTAAATGCTCGTGTGATCACTTCTTCATCCTTGAAGAAATCTAATTCTGGTTTCTGTCCTCAGAGACAAAGCCTGCACCTCAACAGCAGGTAAGCACCTCCCTCTACTGGAGTCAAGCGGAACAGTGCTGCTTCACTTCCTGCTTCCACTCGAATGTCCCCGTTCTAACGGGACGGCTGGCATTCTTCATGTGTACTATGAAATATGCAGCAGCCACTCAAGCAGAAAGGGCTTCACTGACCTGTGCCATGTGCTTCATACCGACGCACAGGTGCAATAGCTGAGGTGACCCGTTCCCTCCCACTGTTTGTATTACTATGTAAAATAAATCGATGTCCTCCAACACACAGCATCTCAGGGGAGGCGAGAAGAGAGAAGAGGGTCGGTCGGTCGGTGTGTGCATGTGTGCAGGTACGAGGCTGTTTTACAATATCAGGCACATCAGCGCCTTGAAATACACTGACAAGAAATGGATCTGCTTTTGGCAGTAAATTGATTAATTCTGGAGTGTCAAAAGGAAGGACTTCAGATTGCCTGTGGTCTTTAAGGTAATACACCACGACGGTTTAAGAGTCATGAAATGCATCGCAATAGCCTTGAAGTGGAGAGGTTAAAGTGGAAAAGAGAGAGAGAAAGAGAATGGGGGACAGAACGCTTCTCTCGTCGTGCGCTAGCGTCTTTTTCTCTGCGCCAAGGTCAGTGAGGCTGAAGAGGAGGCAGCGGCTGTCTGCCACTATAGGAATTGTAATCAATTCTTACATTTCAAGGGGAGCAAAATCTGAACAAGTCGCTCAAAGGAAGACAGATGAGAGAGCACAGCCACAAACACACAGATCAATAATATTCATAGCACACCGAAAAAAAACCAATAAATTACAATTTTAATCAATGATCTGTGGAGGAGATGTATAGAGACATGCTGCAGTAAATTTGCCCTTAACCATTGCGAAATGAATTATTCAGAAAAGCCGGGGAAGGGGGTGTTTGTGGACTTCTCTTTTTGAAGTGCCAACATTGCACTTCCATGACTCCACTATTTATCCGTCTATGTGTGTGGGAAGTGAAAATCAGGGGACATAAGGAGGAATACATTGGGACTTTGTACAATCTCAAGATGTGCAGACTTCCAATTAGAAGCTAATAAGACAAATGATAACTGTAATTGTGTTGTATCATGCTGTGTCTGAGCATCTCTGACTGGATTTTCGCAATGGGATATAGGGCAAAAGAGCAAAGCTGAAAGGAAATTTTAGAAATAGTAATTTTCATTTCAGTCAGCATGACTGGCTCCATCTTCTGATCCCAGTGCTTTCTAAGTTTGATAAGGTGAGAATACAGTCTCAGTGCCACAATACATCTAGCTCCTTTATCTCTGTCTGTGCAAATTATGTGAAAATGTTCAGTTGTTACCTTAAAGGGATGGTTCTGTCATCATTTACTCCAAACCCGTATTGCTTGCTTTCTTCTGTGGAACACGAAAGGAGAAAATGTGACGACAATTTGTTTTCAGTGATCTTTTGCATGCGATCGAATAAACTGAAGCTTTTAAGCTTCAAAAAAAGACACAAAAAGAAGATAAAAGCATCATGAAAGCAGTCCATGTGACTTGTGTGCTAAATTTCATGTCTCATGAAATTATTAAATAGTGTTTTATGAGAAAAAGTCCAAAATTGAAGTCGTTTTTCAATGATAATCTTCAGATCAGATCATTGCAATAATATGACTCAAAATAACAATGCTTTTATGATTCAGATATGCTTCTCTCATCAGTGGGCAAAGAAGAGTTGGCGAGGGTGTCAACATTTTTAGCTGATTTTAGTGACTCAAATGTGTTTCAAACACAAAGGTATAGTACGGCTGCAGAAGACTTTGCATATAGCACGAGTCATGGACTGCTCTTATTATGGTACTTTGGCATCCTTTTTGAAGTTTGAAAGCTTAAGTCTCTATGTAAATACATGGACATGAGCATAGAAAACAGCTTTCAATAAGTCAGCATGTAAGCAACAGAAAGTAAGTCAGCATGGAGCAACACAAAGGCAAGTAAAAGATGAAAGAAATTTCATTTTTCCATTTAAGCAGCAACTGTATTTCCTTCCACCTGATCTGACCCTTAAAAATATTGTTGTTGGTATAACCCAATATAGCCAGATAAATAATATTATTGTCTCGAGTAAAACCACTTAATTGAGATGTTACCACTAAACCATTTTTACTGGGCAGGTTATGAGATGTGTCAAGCTCCATTATACAGTCCTATTTTCCCCCCAAAAGCCTGTAAAATGTGGGTGGCATTCCACAAATCTCCCCTATATAGACTTTCTGACAGGGTTTTAATGCCACCAGTAAAACTTTTCAAAGTCGCAGAGCTTCCAGGAGTTGAGACTGAGGGGGTCGGGGGTCTTCCGCTCAGCTGGAGAGGCAGCCACACAAAGGTGGAGCGAGCCGCTATCAGTCCCTTTGAGATGATAATCTGCGAGATCGCTCTTGCAGCGACAAACGGGGCCACGGAGACTGCCATCTTTACATTACTGAGAAAAGGCCAATGCCGACTGACAGCTACAAATGAGCCCCGCTCCTGAGCCTAGACACAATCACAGCCATCTAAACCCACACTGACGTTTTAATCCTCCTGAAATAACCTACGCTGAAATTCTCCCACAGAGGCAATGAGAAAGGGTGTGTGTGTACGCATGTGTAAAAAAGCAAGAAATGGAAAGAGAAGTGCAGACATGGAGAAGGATGCTTATGTGAATAAGGTTTCTGTATGAATGCAACTGTGATTAGATCAGTTTATACTTAACAAGGGAGTCCAATATGTTAAATATTATTATGAAATGAGTCATTTTATTTCATAACAATGACAAACATCACAATAGTTCATATTTCTGGGAACAAGATTGCTGCAATACAAAAACTGTAACATTCTGACAGTGCAACATACAAAAATAATAGCCCAATTTTTTTCTTTCATTTTTTGATTAGAAACCAGAAAGCAGCAGGTATTTGAGGCCACTGTCACTCTAGGACCTAATGCATAGATCCAATATACTGACACACAACCGATTTTTCCCAATTGTTTACATCCACTTAAGGTATAACTGATTGTATATATATATGCAAATACTCACCAGAACAGGTATTTTGAATTTTTTTCATGTATTTGACCATTCATCCGCAAAAGCTGCGCAAGATAACTCAATTTCCTACTTGCAAACACCAAGCCACATGTCAAACAGTAGCCTACGTTAAGCCCTGTGCCCCTTCACACTAAAAAATAAAATAAAAAAATACATAACCAAACCTGTTTATGAGAAACGGCTCTGACTGTAGCTGCAGTGAAGCGCTAACTTTACCGATTGGAGATTGGCTCTTTCATTCAGAAGGCGGGGCTTCCTGCAATTGAGCGGCTATTTTGAGCGTTGCATTTTTCCCCATTCAAAGCAATACGAGTGACATGTCTTGGGTGTTCTATAGTCTTTGGCGGTACCTACCCGAACCAGTCTGAACTAGTCCGAGTATAAACATTTATAGGTGTACCGAAGTGATTCAGGACAAGCCAAAACACGGTTGGGAAAATACAATTAGTACACGGTTGACAATACACAATTAGTTGCAGTTTATCACTTATGTTCAGTATTTTCTCTGCTGTCCTATGATCAGAACTGACCTGTGACCCACCTGTTGTGAATGACTGTTCTATAGGATCCCTCACATGTGCATTCACTCTTTGAGTGATCTATTGTCCGCAGGGACACAGAGTGAATGCTGGATGATACCCTTTAGCTGATGATTGGAGATATGTCTGGAAGAGATGACAGCTCGCACTTCACCTGAGAGCTGGAAAAGAGTGAAAGAGAGAGTGCTCATGGCCAGTGTCCTGTTAAGATGTGATTAGAAAGCCTGTCAGAAGTGAGGAGTACTCTAAAGAAGCATCATACTGCCAGAGCTGAAGTGACACAGTGAATTCTAGAGAGTGAAGAGACTGTGTGCGTGTTTGTGTGCGCAGGCAAGGAGAGAGAGAAACAAAGAGAGTTTGCACCATGCACAAGAGGATATAGAAATGCCACAGACGTGCTTGGTATTCAGTCTTCATAATCAGTGTCTGTGCATCCACTGACACGGATGAGGAATTGTTCCTTTCTTTTACGAGTCTCTCGATGCTGTCAGAAATTATCACAAATAATTGTACACACAGGAAATTAAGAAATATGACACAAATGACAAATGCGTGCATATTATGAGGAGGAAAAGATATTCAAGAGTGTCGAGGGAGGACTTAAGCAAACTCAGTGTGATTTACTAGGGCATTTAGTACATGCAGGAACATTTTGCCTGGAACACAAAGAGGAAACTGAGGAATATGAATGTTTGGGGTATTTAATGTTACGATTGGTTGGGAAACATTGCTATTTGTATCAGAGGGTTTTTTTTGTTTTTGTTTTTTTTCATGTGTTTATAGCTTATTATATTACTATGTCTGGCCCTTAGTGGCACATTTTAAATTCCATTTTATATTTGCACAGAGAACAAGTCTGTTTTCCTTGTCAATAATATGCTAGGGAGTATTTTGTCTAAAATCCACTTTGCTTCTGGCTTGATTTTCATAGTAATTTGTTGTGATGACAGCAAATCATTTTTCATTCCTTAAATATTGCAGCATTTTCATCATTCAAAGGCTTCCTGTACTCGTCTCAATCTCTCCAAGCACTAGTGGAAAAAGCATCACTAGAGGAATACAGTAAATCAAATACTTTTTATTATAAAACTTTCAGTGAAAATATTAAATATCACACTTACAGTGTGCTATTATACAGAAAGCTCCTCTCCAGACAACACTGTAGCCCAGGAACTATTTTTGACATATAATAAATTACACGCTTTTTCAATTCAGACAGTGATGTAAGACATTTGTACAACATATGTAACATCACACAATGTAGGCTAAACGATGTATTTTTCCATTTGTTCGTGATTAGGAACATTTTTAAAGTCAAGTAATGAACAAATGACACATACTGTAAGAGACCAAGAGTTCACTAATGGAGATCCAAATGGTATACAACTAATACACGAAAGTAATCTTTAAAATGGTTCAGGAAAAAAAGGACAGAGCACCCTGCAGTGCAACATCTACTTTTTACATCTAAGTGACCTTTTGCACTTATTAGTGTATGCAAATGTCCCTTCAAGGGGATGGGGACTGTTAATGAAGTGTTTGGAATGAAATGAGGACAGAATGAGTGCTTCTGCTACAACTCATGTGCCATCTGCTCCAATGTTTATTGTCAGAGCAGGACCGTCATACCTGAACCTTGGAAAAGGATTACTAAGGTGAGACTCCACTCTTCGGTTAAGCACAAAACAGTGGCCCAACAACTGCAGCAAACAGAAAGAGATGAAGAGCACTAACAAAGTAAACCAAGATGAGGTCCCAAGTCCTGAGAGGCTTGGGTTTGTTAGCTTCTCCTCCTCCTGAATATGGAACTCACTCCTGCACACTAATTGGTCCCTACAAAGTGACTGAGAGCAACCTACTCTACTCTCTCTGACACACATCTGAGACAAGCTCAGCCCTCTTGTACACCGTGTGGGAGACAGGGATGCATGAACCGCAGACAAATTTCACACACATACTGGCAGCCATACACAAACTTAGTTCATCCACCAATGGACCCGCTATATATTTCAGCAGAAGCACTGACCTTCATTAATGATAAATCTATCTTGTCTACTTTAGTCTTCTATGGCGATCAGACGGGATTGTGACTCAACCTTACAGATCACACCAGTTTCACAGAGAAAACTGATGCATGTTAATGTATACTAAAATCAGAAGCCTGCATGGTGGAGATGTGGATGCTCTCTTGAGAGGAGGAAAAGTTGAAGTTAGTTCATATATATACAAGAACAGAATGTTTTTATAATGAAGTAAACACATGAACTAATAAAATATATGTTTAATTATTTTGTGAAAAAAAAGATGATGGAACGAGAATGTGCGCTGCACTTCTTATTGCACCAAAACACGGATTCAACAGATTCACTGATTCAAACTAAAGCAGTAATGTAAAGCAGAAGGTATTAAGGTGTGGTCACATTTACCGTTGTTCAGCAAATTCCAGTCATTTCAATAGGAATCCATGCGATCAAGACTTTTGCATGAGGAAGAAAGATTTCCCCACGCAGATTTTATAACAGGTTAAAGTTGTGAAACATAGATTTGTTGCGTTGACCAACAA
>JAUZSZ010000095.1:24531537-24541627 GCA_034780575.1 Labeobarbus marequensis | reverse complement strand
TGACACTGAAGAGTGGTTTTGTGCTCCAGGGTCACAAATATCCTGATTTGGTGCTTAAGAAACATTTCTTGTTAGTATCACAGCTGTGGTGGTTAATGTTTCTGTGAACACTAAGACACATTTTTTAGGATTATTTAATAAAAAGAAACTTTAAAAAAGCATTTTTTAAACAACAATGTTATGTAATATTATACTGTAACTTATAATGTCTTTACTGTCACTTTTGTGCATTCTAGATGGAAAAAAAACTAATTTCTTAAAGTCTCACCGACCTCGAACATTTGAACTGTAGTGTACATTGGATTTAAATGTCTTCTAAATCAGTAAATGAAAATTTAAAGGTAAACCAGCTTGTACCTTTAAGATTAGGTGAGGGAGGTGGGACAGGGACTGGGACTGGGACTGGACCAGGACAGAAATGTGTATTACAGGCCCGTGAGCTTATGGGTCTCTGATGAGGTAAACAGCCCATTGATGGACGCCCTTGTCTCAGACACTGAACGCTACGTGTCTGCACCCCACCACCACAGGACACCGTGCACTGAAAAACACACAGGCAAGACAGGAAGATTAGATGTCTAGCAGAATAGAAACAGAACAGAACCCAGATTGGTTGTGATGAGCTAGTTGCGCATACCTGCAGCCAAGGAGAGGAGTACCACCCCAGAGTCACGGAAGTGCCGCCCCTGTCTGGGCCAGGCTGGAGAAGCTTGGGAGGTGGGGGCTCTGGGCAGGGGCCATTATTACAAGCTTGCTCAAGGTCTGCTTGGGGCTTGAGGAGGTTCCTGCACCTCCTTGCAGGGAACTCTGTGTAGCCTCCTTGGGAGTCTTTCTCCCCACACTGCAGCTCTCTTCTCTTTACTCCTGCTCCACAGGAGGCCGAGCACTGCATTAAACAACCAGACAATCACATAATAAGATACATAAATATATATATATACACATATAAATATTCCTGACCCCTTGCTACAAGATCAACTCATGCTTCCATAGCAACGGGTTAACAATGCGACTAGTTTGGAGGATAGAGACAGAGATACTGAAGTTCAAATGCAGAAAGGAAATTGCCACTTAGCTGTCTGGAATCAAATACTTGCTTTTAAATCTAAATGTACAGATGTTGCTCTAAACATTGTAAGGCTGGAATACACTCAATGACTTTTTATATCTAAAGAGCTTTTAAAACACTAGGCGTCATATTTGTAAATGGTTGCAGAGAAAAGCTGCTCATCATATGACTGAGGATCACACACTATCAGACTTTCAGGTCACTTTGAACACAACAAACTCATGCAGAAACATTTGTCTCTTTGCTAGGAAAGGCATGATAAATTAAAACAATGTGTGTTCTAAAATTGGCTCACAAAATAAAACATCAAATTACAGTCTGAAGCTAAAAAATCTGAGCCCATCACACGCTATGTGATTTTCTGTTAACCTGTCAACTTAAATCTGCAGACATCAGGGTAAAAATCTGGGCAAAAGTTTTGTGGTGAATTCTAGCAATGTGTCCTGTCATCCAACATACTTGAAGCAAAATTGAAGAACAAACTGGTGTGATGTCATTTTGAACAAAATCCGGCCAAATTAAGTTTGTTAGGAATTCATTTTCAGGAATTCAATACAGCTTGTAATAAACACCTTGAAACTGCTAGTAAACAACTTCAAACTACAACTGGTCCATTAGCGATTAAGCAATAGGCAGGTGTGCTCTGGGGCTCCGATTTCTTTGTTGTGAAAAATTTCTGTAGGTTATTTCTTCTGTTTAGGGCTTTCGAGGTCAGACACAAGTAAAAACATGAACGCACTGCTTTTTCAACCCAATCTTACGGCAATTTGTATATATATATATATATATATATATATATATATATATATATTAAGAGGTGGCTAATTCTTATGATTTTGTAGAACCTCACTCGTACAAAATCATACGATTTTTGCTAAATCGTTCATATTTTACATGTTGCACAATTCATATGAATTCGTACGACTGACCTACACCCTAACCCTGCCCCTAACCCTGCCCCTAAACCTAGCCGTCACCAGGGTCTAGACAAATCGTACAAAATTGTACAAGTGAGGTTGTACGAAATCATACAAATTAGCCACCTCTTAAAATACGTACGATTTGGTCAGTAGATAGCATTGGCTTTTTGAAATTTAAGCATTATTTCTAATTAAAAGTGACATTAACACTGTTGTTCATGTTTAATATGGTAAAGCAGCTTGTTGAAAGCAAACTATTGTATAAAGCACTTATGTAAATGCAACGTGACTTGACTGGAATTGCATAGCTTGTGCAAACATATCTACATGGCTATGATTAGATGCTTTCTTAACTGCTGTTTTCTCACCACTGTCATTTTTGTTGTGTGTTGATGATAGCATGCAGTGCATATTTACATACTCATCATTGGGATGTCCGTTAACAGTATATCACTGCAAAAGTATTTCAATTTTTTTTTACAGAACAAAAAAGAACTTTGCCTTGAGTACATAAGGACTTCAATGGCTTGTATATTGATATCAGTTCGCATGAAACTGTCTCTAACATGCACATGAGTAATTCTTCATTAGGGCTAAATGGGTGAATATGTGTGCATGCTACGTATGTACTGTTTATGTGAGCGCTTCTACATAACCTTTGATATTCCTATGAGGGGCCTTACCTCTCCCCAGGCGGTAGTTATCCACTGAAGACGCTCATTCTTGGGGCAGCGGCTCAGCACACAGGTCTCCTGGGCTTTAGGCTTCAGGTGTAATTTACACATGCTGTCAGGCACCACCACACCCCTGGCACCTGGATCAGTGCTCCTGCAGAAAACACTGCGCTTCCTCAACCCTCGCCCACAGTTCTTAGAGCACTATGGAGAAGGAAGGAAAGAAAGACAAACACAGAGAGAGAGAGTTACCCTCGTGTGATCTTTGAGTGATGTTAGTTTAAACATTGGAAAGGTCACAGTGGCATGTAGTTCACCTCAAACAACAGTTGATATGAACTCTGGAGACAGGCGGTGCGAACTCAACCTGACCTTTAGGAGGAATTTAGTCAATATCAACTACTACTACAAAATCTTCTTAAAGATTTATGATTTAACATATTACATAAGTTTAGACTGAAAAAAGGTTAAAGAATTCAGCATTGCTGCTAATGATGAAATAAACTCTGGCAATGTGTTTCAACATTCCCTGCCTTTTGTATGTGTACACAAGTAGCAACAGCAAAAGTTATTACAAAATATTAGATTAAACCATGTGTGAAGTAGTCATTTATCTAAAGTAACACTTTCCAACAACACTAAAGTTTCATAGAGAACACTTTCAGAAGTCCAATACATGCAGAACAGATTCTTAATGAAAGCAATGCAACAGTAAGACAGATGGAGCACAATGTGCTACATGTGCAATAACAGCAGGGGGCAGTAGTGTTTCAGCACTGATGTGACATACAGAACGATTTTCCATCATGTTGTTCTGGGCATCTCAACCCTTTACCTCACTTTTCTAAATGTAATGTGCCTGTGTTGTAATTTAGGGAAGGATTTCTATGAAAGGGTATAGCAGAATTTCAGAAACATGTTCTGGTCAAGCTCAGACAACTAACTTTTATTCATTATAACTTGATTATTTACACAATGGCAGGAAAATGAACAGGAACAAAATAAAGAGCTAAAATTGCCCTTTTTTAGCCTCATGGAAAGAATGAGAGTTAGCTTACCTTAGGTTTATTGTACATGAGGTTAACTTGAAGCTCATTTTAATATTTTGAAAGCATCTTTTACATTTTTGATACTTTTTTATAACGTTATCAAACAGGATAAAATGTTTTAAAGCAAGACAAACCATTTAATGCCACAAAACAAGATAAAATTGACTGCTAGTGTTCTTAAGGATCTGGCTTTTGTTAATTTGAGAATTTACAAAAGAATAGCAGAATTTGCATGAAATATTTTGCACTGTGACTACTGTGTTTCATACACGTTGGGAGTCAATATAATATTTTGTTGTTTTTGAAAGAAATCTCTTATGTCACGAAGGCCACATTTATTTGTTTAAAAATACAGTAAAAAGAGTAATACTGTGAAATATTATTACAATTTAAAATAACTCTTTCAATTGGAATATATTTTACAATTTAATTTATTCTTGTGATGGCAAAGCTGAATTGTCAGCAGACATTATTCCAGTCTTCAGTGTCACCTGATGCTTTAGATATCGTTCAAATATCCTGATTTGATAATCAAGAAATCTTACTATTCTTATATTTCTTATTATTATCAGTGTTAAAACCATGAGTTTCAACTTGAGTGGTAGAGCTGCTTAATATTTTGGCGGATATGTGACTTTTGAGGATTCTTTGATGAATAGAAAGTAAAAAAAAAAAAAACATTATTTTGAATTAGTAAAGATATGATTATAATGTTGCAAAAGATTTATATTTCTGTTGACTTTAGTTGCACACCTGATGATGATCGTAATGTTATGTAGGTTGAATGTTTATGTAAAAATACCTGTGACCAGGAGCCGGTGCTCCACTCTGGAGGACATGCCTGTGTGTTGCAGGGCTGTAGTTGGGCCGGAGCTATTACTGGACATAAGGAGTGAGCCGCCACCTCCTCCCTCTGGTACGTCACCTTCCTCATACAGCGGATGTTACGCGTCTGTTGCCCAACTCCACATGTTCTACTGCACACTCCCCATTTACCTGTCGTCCAACTGTCAAGACAAACAATTTGACCTTCAGATGTGAACTTTGCATTTGAACATTTCAGCACATTTTAACATGGAAGAGGACATTTTACACCCATACGGCACAGACACGTGAGACGCATACACACACAGAGCCTTCTTCAAGCAAAATCTACATAATGTGATGATTATTAGATTATGACCAATCTGATTACTCTGTAAACCACATGATGGACAGACTAATGAAGAAACCACATACATTTGTCTGCACCCACCCCACCCTTTCCTGTGGGCTCATGTGGCATATACAAACATGGACTTGTCCTTTACGTTGCAGTTTCCAGCCTAAGAATTTAAATGTTAGAGATGCATCAAGAGAGTTTATGAATACGATTTCTAATTCTGCAACATGCACAGTACAAAATATCATCCCAAGGTTCTGTAATAGATTTATCGATTAACAACAGTTGGCATGAATCAATGTCTTCCTTCTGAATACTCACAAAATAAAAGTGTTTCCAAACATTATTTGTGAAATTGCAACAGTGCCCCCCTATGGCCAATCATTCAGTTAAAAAAAAAAAAAAATCAAAGAATGTTGAAGCTGTGACAGCCTTAATCTTCTCAATGAAATTACAGACAAACACCTACATTAAAGAAGGGTTTTTTGATTATCATTGAAAACGAAGACAAGACGAATTCACCTAAACGCATTCTGTATATATTAAATTTATCAGCACATTAAAACATGGACAAGAATATACAGAATATGTTATTCAGCACAGATATTCTCAATAAGGACAGTACTCATATTTTGTTAAATGTGGGTATGTTTAATTAAACTAATAAATACACTACCATTCAAAAGTCTGGGGTCATTCATTTTATTTATTTATTTATTTTATTTTTATTTTATGCTTTTGACGTTTGGCTCACCAAGGCTCCATTTATTTAATCAAAAATACAGTAAAACAGAAATATTGAAACGTTACTACAATTTAAATTTATTCATGTATTAAATTTATTTATTTCAAAAATTAAAAAAAAATAATTAAAAAATCCTACTGACCCCAAACTTTTACTGACCCTAAACAGTAATGTAAAATATGTCTTCCGTCAAAAAAGATGTTGTTTTTGTGGACTAAAAATAATGGTAATTTTGTTAACTTTAGATAATGGATATGACATGATAAAATACTGACTAAATTTAAAGTGTATTTATGTCTAAAAGACAAAATAAAAAACTGTGTAAAAATCAACTGTAGTGCCAGAGAAACGTGGGTCCAGTGCTCAGATTGCAACTCTGTCCTTGCTTCTCTTGGCTGTGGATGAAAAGAGGCTTTAAAATAGAGCAGGGCAGGCTGGGAAGATATTAGAGCAAATGACAGCTATGACGAGAGCCGTAGCCGCAACACCGGACAGACGCCCGGGTCGACTTCTTAGAAGACCCAGTTCCACTCAACCACTCACTCAGACCTGAGCCACGGAGCTGAGAAAAATCCTTTAATTTTCTCTCCAGCCATCTGACAAATTGGAGGGAGATGGTTAAACTGCTATTTTAATTGATGGAAGAAACACGATCCACAGCACAATATGCTTTTTCACTCCCCCTCGTCCTCTCCTCGCCACGTAAATGACAATGTGTCATTGGTCAGAGAGCTGACTCGCCGTGCCTCACTGCAAACCACTGCTGGTGCTGGTTTTAATTTTGTATTTCTGGATTCTTTCAATAACACATATTTCAAGCCATACAATTAAAGAAGACATATCTTTGGGGACAATACTGCAGACTGCTTCACATTTCCGGACATGGTCTGATTTCGCTGGCATTTTCTCCATGTCTACCCAGAATGATGCACCCATAATAGATACTCACTCCAAATCACTCAATAAAATTTAAGCTACCATTGGTCGTACCACGGGACAAAGGCTGAATTTTTAGCGCTCTCTGGGGAATGGTTTGGGTTTGGAAGCGTTTGGAAGTTTAAGAGCACTAAGAGAACCATGTATTTTCCTAAACCCATCCGACATTTTGCAATTTTTTTGCTAAAAATATTACTTTAAGCAGACCAAAGCATGTGCTCTAACCACTTTAGCTATGTTTGGTTGTATGATATTGGAAATTGTTTTTATTGTTATTCATTACAGTAGTCTTTTGTGTTTTTGAAAATGTCTAATGCTCGCCAAAACTATATTTTTATTTTTTATTAAAAATACAGTAAAACAGTAATATTGTGAAATATTATTAGAATTTTAAATAACAGTTTTGGTAACACTTTACAACAAGGTTCATTATTTATCTACTTTAGTTAACATAAACTAAGAATGAAGTACAGCATTCTACAGCATTTATTAATCTTAGTTAATGTTAATTTCAGCATTTTCTAATGCATTATTAATATCAAAAATTGTGCTTGTTAACATTAGTTAATGCACTGTGAATTAACATGAACGAACAATGAATGACTGTATTTTCATTAACTAACATTAACAAAGATTAATAATTACTGTAATAAATGTATTGTCTTTTGTTTGTTCATTAACCCATTAACTAACATTAACTAATGGAACCTTATTGTAAAGTGTTACCACAGTTTTCTATTTTATTTTAAAAGCTTTTCAATTTCCTTCAAAAATCATTCTAAAATGCTGATTTGGTGCACAAGAAATATTTTTTTATTATTATCAGTTGAAAACAGCTGTTGCTTTTTTAAATGATTGGTGCATATTAATGCAATTAATTATTAATGTAATAAAGCATCCATCATTTCTTTACAAAAAGGTGGTCAATTCTACAAAAGTCTGGTAAGAAATTCCTAAATCTGTCAGCACTTGAAGAATGGCAGTTGAATTGAAAAGCAAACATGCAATCATGCAACACAACTAAGAAACCAAAAGAAAAGAAGGAATATTCAGCGGTAACTGCAAAAGTCTTTAAGGCATGTGCATGACATTTTAGGGAACAAATCACGCTAGCTGCTTCTGGGCCCAGCCCGTGTTTGAAGTCACCGCACTCCACGCTTCACAGAAGCAGCAGGGCAGCATTTGCAGCCGGAAGCACGTCGTCAGACTGAATCCTGTAGGCCACAGTCCGGAGATTAGCGCTCGATTCCTGGCCAGCTAGACATGCTCAATCCCCACAGGGATGCGGTATCCCTCGCTCCATAATAAAACATGGGCAGACCTGTCAACACTGAAGATATTTGCTGGAAAGATAAGTAGAAGCTTCTGTCTTGCTCTCCTGTTTTGAATGCATGCCCATACTTTTTCTGGAAGTGTTTCCAAAGGTCTATTTATTTTCCCTTTCCTGCACCCTTTTTTAGTTTTCCTCTTTTCAGCAGATCAAAGCACATAATGCCTCAAACAAATAATGCTCCGGGAGTCTGTAGTCGATATCATAAGGCCGTGATGTCATTCAGTATGGGGGGAAACAGACTCGGCCCTGCATACAGTGAGGGAGGTCATTAGTAACTGTGGGATTTAGGACCTGTCTGTCTGAACAATAAACACACTTACAGTATGACCTACACCAAGAGAAGAAAATCCATTTTGAATGGTGGGAATCTCATGAAGAGAAAAGAAAAAGCTCAAAGCCATTTAAGATTTAACATAGTACCTTGTCGTACCTACATTTGAAAAGCACTTAAAGGGATGAAAATGAAAACTCCGTCATCATTTGCTCACCTTCATGTCGTTCCAAACCTGTATGACTTTCTTTCTTCTGCAGAACACAAAACAAGATATTTTTCGTTCATATACGAAAGACTGGATCACTGACTTTCACTGTAAGGACGAAAAACACTGAGCCATTTTTCAAAATATGTCCTTTTGTGTTCTGCAGAAAAACAAATGACATGAGGGAGAGTAAATGATGACAGAAGTTTGATTTTTGGAGGAACTATCCCTTTAATAGCTTTTCCAATGTAGGTAACTAACCCACTGTGTGAACCACATGGTGGTGATGTCATTGAGTTTTGAAGGAGTCTGGGATCACTGGTAATCTTACTACTGGTAATCAAAGCCTCTCACCAAGTCAAAGTGTCATAGGGTTACAGGCAGACATCGGTGGTGAGTGATGGGAACCTGTGCCAGCTGTCTCAACATATCCAGCTCTGCCGCAGACACACTGCTCTCCCGTCAACCCCGCCGTTGTTTTCAATTACACTGTTATTGAACTATTTGTCAGGTTTTGAATGGGACAAGCCAAATCGGTTAGAGCTTGTTGCTGTAAGGAAACAATCATATGGTCTTGATTTCCCCTTCAAGCATCGCCTCGCCATAACCTGCACATTATCATTGGTCGCAGCCAACATTTCACACGATGTAAGGCCAGAGAGAAAGAGAGAGCGAGAAAGACGGAGGGAGGAAAGCCAGGAGGGGTGATTTGTTATCTGAGTTCCAGAATGGTACGTCAATGCCTTTCAGCCGGGCAAGTGAGGGATGCTGGGTATGTAGATGCCTCTGTAAGGCAAGAGATCAGTAAATCAAGTCGAGCTGAGTGTTGCTCTTGTAAAAATGGCAGCAGGACTCTCAAAAGGAAGATGGACCAGCAGATTGACTTCAGCTTTGAGACAGCCAGAGAAAGGCTGTTTTGAGCAGTTCCTTTTATAGTCTCCAGAGCCCAGAGGAGGTTTCTGACACCTAGACTGAGAATGTTTTTCCCAGGGTCCCTAGTGAGACGGTCCTCTTTTTTCCATGCAAAAGGATCATTAAGCATGTTTTATGCACAGTACAATACAACTCTATCCAATTCATTCGTCAACTTCTGTAAGGTGGCTTTTTCCCATTTATCTTCCTCATTAACACTTATCCGTTTCATTCATAACTCTCATTGTAAATATAGTGGGAGTCTTTGATAAATACGGCTCCAATTCTTGGAATATTTGAGAAGTAATTCACTGTAGTCAACAAAAAGACAAGACAGAACGAGAGACTAGTATTTGTGTGTGTGTATATATGCCTTATTGTGAAATCTGGTGTATATATGTGGGTGTGAGTTTGTATAATTTAAGAGGTGCGTGTGTGGCAGGCTGTGGCTTGGAGCTGGAGTTTGGGCAGTGAGGGTGCAGTCAGTCCCTGTCTGAAGGCTATGTTAATCCTGTTTTTTTTTAAGGAATGAAACAGAGAAAAGAACCCAAGGAAGAACATGACTTCTCAGAGCTTTAAGCTGCATACTGCTCATGCTGAAGCCACCACATCTGATTTCAGACAGACATACCAGGGCACCGTCCCCACCAATAGCGCTGGAGAGCAGGGTTGAACACCATTTCCATTTAAATTTTTGAATTTGAATGGAAGAAGCAACCTGGTTTGAAATTAAGGAAGCTGAATTAAAATAAAATGCTATTTAAATAAATTTTTAGTTAGAAAAGATAAAATTAGAACTAAGAAACTTATT
>JAUZSZ010000095.1:24512926-24523044 GCA_034780575.1 Labeobarbus marequensis | reverse complement strand
CTAGAAATTCTTAAGTTAAGATGCCTTTACCAAATAACCAGGGCATAAGATAATTTTTTTCCAGGAGAAAAAAAAAAAAACGAAATTAAGTGTACTTAGCTTTAAAACAGGTAAAATGATCTGCCACTGAGGTAAGTAAAATTCTCTTGTTTGAAGTCCTTCTTTTTTTTTTTTTTTTGCAGTGGAGCTATTTCTACATGGCTTGGTATAAATTAATGTATTTAGGTTAATTCAGTAATGTCTTTTTTTTTCAATCTATCATGAGCTTTCCAGTGAGAACATAATATAACAAGATTTTGATTTAACATTGGAAGCTTTGTTTAAAAGCTTTGTTCTAATTATTACAGAAGTTCATTCAACTCCAAATGCTGCTACTTTCTATCATTCTGTCATTTTGATCAAACAAATGTGACTCTAGAAACGTTCAAACATGTATTTAGGTGAAAAACAGCCGTCCATACGCCACAGTTTCTCCCACCTCCCGTTATGGTCAGTTTGTGGTCTGAAATTGCTCCGCTAACATGGAGCAAGAATAACATGTGCTTGTTTTATGGAAGGGTCACAGATTTAAAGTCCATCCATCTATCATTCTTCACATCTATCCCAGCATCTCAGGGAAACACCCTGAATGGATGTTGCATCCATCAAACCCAGATTTAAAGACTTCTTCCTAAAAACACACAAAGAGTGGAAAAGTACAGGCACATTGAGTTCAGCAACACTTGAGCATTTTTACAGCTTCATCTCAAACTGATGATCAAAATGACAAAGAAACAGCCAAGAGACCAATAACACACCACCACTACAATTTTAATATGTCTTTATGGAGTGTTTATTGCCATATAAATGGAGAAAAAAAAATCAGACAAAAGGCTTTATAGGCTATGCTCTTTAATTTGTCTTTTTCCATCACTAAGTTTTTTAAAGAATGACAAGAGGGAGCTCTAGGCACTTGCTATTTGTGTGTTTTGGTCATTCTGGGTGGTTTCTAGGTGTTTTCCTCTGGTCTGGCATGAAAAGAGCCACTCCTGGTCTTCTGGTCTGTAGATGTGACTCTGTTTTCTGGTCCAACAGATGAAAACAGTGCATTTGATCTGCAGAAGTAGGAATCATTTATGCATGGAGCACAAACGCTGCACTTGGTAAAATAATCATATTAAATGCACACTTCATATACATTTTCATTTATTCACAGAAGTAATGTGTATTTTGTAGCACAGTGTTATGTTTTTGATGGTATGTTCCTCCTGTCTGTTTTCAGCACATACTGTAGGTCGCTCTCACAGCATATAGACACTCAGAGCGGCCAGATGCATAAACGCAAACCTCAAATTAACATAAACGTGCTGGTTGCATTAGCACATCCCTGAAGCACACAGGGAGCCAGTGTGATCCCGCGTTTCCAAAAACTCCTCTGGTTTCTCAGCCTGAAGGAAAAGCTTTCTTTCAGCGCTGGCATAGCGTGAGCCGGGCCTGAAAGCTGACTGGTGGTCTCAGGCGTTTGAGCAGGTCTGGTGAAGCGTGACCCTGTAGAGCGGCTGGTGCGCTGGGACTGCTGGCTCTCAGGAGGTGCTTGTGGGTGAAGGTGACATCTTTGGCCAACGTGCGGAGACCACATGGCTGTCCTGGACGTCTGACGGTCTGAACGGAGTCATTCTGAGAGCCTAGAGTGGAAAAGAACTCGACATGGAGATGCTGTGAAAAACCTCATGTCAAAATTCCCAGTCTTTCTGGAATCTGCAGAAGCGGGAAAGTCGAAACAGACATTTTTTTTTTTTTTTTAATGGACATATAACATACATACATGAACAGACTTTATAATAAGAAATTAATTGAATTAATTCAGTTCGGGATGCCAAGTGCCACTTACTGGATAATGTTGGTGATTGTTAATCTATGCTGTCCTACAAAAATACCAATAAAAACGACTGGAAATAAAATCCTTCGAACCCCCAGTGGGGCACAGGTCATCAACAAGAGTCCTCCATCGTGCTCTATCCTGGGCAGCAGCCTTGATCTGGCCCCATGATGGTCCCAGCGTTTGTATCTCGCTGACCACTGATCTTCGCCATGTTATTTTGGGATGCCCGCGGTTTCGCTTGCCCTTTGGGTTCCACTGTAGTGCCTGGCAGACAATGAAGGATGGGGGCTTATATGGAGTGTGTGACCGAGCCACCCCCACTTTCTCCTTTTTACTTGGGTTTCTGCTGACTCTTGTTTTGTTTGTTCCCGTAGCTGTTTATTGGTGACTCTGTCCTGCCATCTGATGTGGAGAATGTACCTGAGGCATCTGTTGGTAAATGTCTGCAGTCTATGTGTTGCCATTTTGGTACTGCGCCAGGTCTCACAGGCATACAACAACACTGACTTCACATTTGTGTTGAAGATACGCAGTTTCGTCTTCTTGCCGATGTGCTGGGATCTCCAGATGGGCTTGAGCATCTTGAATGCAGCTGAGGCTTTCCCGATTCTTGCTCTGATGTCTTGGCCCGTTCCACCCTATTTGCTGACTATACTTCCCAAGTAAGTGAACTGGTTGACTTCTTCCAAGACTTCTCCACTCAAGACCAAGTTGTCAAGTCGTGAGTTGTTAATTCTCATGCTCTTGGTTTTGCCCCTGTTGATTCTCAGTCCTACCTTGGCTGCTGTCAGGTCCAACACTAACACCATTGCATTTTTGGGATCCTGGTGATGGGAGAGCAGGGCAACATCATCAGCAAAGTCAATATCTTCCAGCTGCCTAAACGGCCCCCACTGGATTCCTCTTGGGTGTGATCTAGTTTTCTCCTTCATAACCCACTCGATTGCTACCAAGAAGAGAAACGAGGACAGAAGACAGCTTTGTCTTGCATCAGTCCTTATAGGGAAGGATTCTGTTAAATTTCCGTGATGTATGATTTGACAGGTGGAGGGTTCATAGTGGGCTTTGATCAAGTTGATAAGCTTCTGGGGGAGCAGCAGACTCCACAACGTATTCCCGTCTATGCTGTCAAATGCCTGCTGGAAGTCTATGAAGGTCACACACAGTGAAGTATTTCACTCCAGTGACTGCTCGATGCTGATCCTCAGGATTGCTATTTGATTTGTACAGGATCTCACTAGAATGGACTGAAATTTGCACATGCTAAGATAATGCAATATCTGACTATTGGTTAACTTGATTGTGCAGTCATGCACTTGTTTTCTTCCTGAATGAATCAGTGTTTTTGAATGTATCATGGAGTGAATGATTAAGTGAGTCACTCATAAAGACAGCGACTGTGTCTGAAATCACCCCATACCCTCATTCATTCTTCTCTACATGAGCCCACTCATAAATTCCACTTGAAGGATCGATCATTTTCCAGGACCAGAACAAACATGCGTTTCATTCAAAACATGGTTTTGTCAAAACATCCTAAATTTTTTATCTTTTTAGTTTAAAAGTGTATTCTAGTTTTCATTATTTGAATGATGGATTTTTATAAGAAATATTTGACATGATAAAATGCAATAAACAGGAACCTGCAGCCACAAAAAGTTTATTATGTGATGAGATGTTTGTTGTTCATTTTACAAGCATAGTAGTAACAGACTCCTAAGAATTCTATTTAAACACCTTAGAAATGAATGTTTGAGGTGATTTAGTTCAATTCAATACCAGTGCAGTTCATTAATTGTGAATACTGTATATACAGTGTATTTTTGCACATACATCTGCGTGTGTGTGAGTGGGGTGACAAACTCCATTGCAGACTGAACAAGCAAAAGGGAATATGCCTCCGCCTCATGGGGGGAAATATAAGCCCTTAACTAAGGAAGACTGAGTGAGTATCAGGATCTTAGTCCTCCCACGCAATGCTTTAAAGGGATAGTTCACCCAAAAATAAAAATTCTGTCATTTATTACTCATGTCGTTCCAAACCCATAAAACAAATTAAGATGTTTTTGATGAAATCTGAGAGCTCTCTGACCCTGCATAGACCCTGCAATGCACCTGACACGGTCAAGGCCCAGAAAGGTAGTAAGGACATCACTGAAATAGTCCTTGTGACATCAGCGGTTCAACCGTAACTTTATGAAGGTACGAGAATACTTTTTGTGTGCAAAATAATGACTTTATTCAACCATTTTTTTCTCTTCTGAAAAAGTCTCCGCTGCATGTTCACGAGCAGGAGCGCCATTGACATGGGGAACGGGGGTCATGACCCCCGCCATTTTGAAAAGATGGCAATCGACCCCTGCACTTTTGATAAGAGAAAATAGCCTGTGCTATTCGCTAATTAAAACTTATATCAATGAACATCACATTCATTGTAATTCAAGCTATGCACCAATGTTAAGTTTTAAAATGTTTATTTCATTTTAATGCCAAGCATTCACATAATATTTTTCATGACGTACTTGAGTTATATCTGATCAATTCCACATTATCATTGGGTTTAACATATTATTTTGCTTGATTGGAACAGCAGCTGTGCTAATTTTGTCTCTATTTGTTTCTTTGTTTCTGCTACGGGATTGACATCCCGAAGTAATTAGGAATTACACAAGCTTCAGTCTGGATCCAGCCCTTACGAAGACCTGAGATGACCAAACACCTGAGAAGAGATGATGCCAACCCCCAGAAGACCTCAGATGTTTCCAAACCTCAGACAACATACAAAACCACCAAATTTTACTTAATCACAACGTTTAATTACAACTGTAAAGTTTAATTGCAACATATAATCATTGCAGTTAATAGTGGCCACCGTCTGTTTGATTACGTGTAATTTGTAACTAACTACATGATTCTTACTGTACATTTCTATAATAGTCACCACTAATAACCTAATCCTAAATGTAATGTAGAAACTTAATGTTTTCTGTAAAGCTGCTTTTCAGCGATTGGTATCATGAAAAGTGCTATACAATTTAACTTGAATTGAATTGAATTGAATTGAATATAACCATATTATTGAACAACTGATATGTATAGGGATTGAGAAAATAATGAATCCTCGCCGGGGTGGAGACATTGATAAAAGACTCTTACAAAGAGTCCTTAAGTTATGTGTACTGAAGTACAGTATCAGTCTGTACAAAGACCCACTGAAAGATGGTGGGTCCAAACACTATTGCCAGGCTCTCAGGTGTCATGATATTTGAATGACTCCAGGCACTCACACGGGACAGGAAGAACATCAGGAAACAGAGGACGTTATAATGTTCTCCTGGAAGGCAGCTCAGGATTGTCGTCAGGGCCTGATTCAGTTCTATCACTTTGGAATCTATGAGATTAAAATAAGATCATGAATATTCAGTCAGATGTGATAAATTTGTTTTGTTGTGCAGCATGTACCTTGGATGTTCACATTAGGTGACAGTTGCAAAGTTACTTACAGTTAGTAGAACGTCTAAAGTGGACTATCAAAATAAAGTGTAACCAATTTTCTTTCCAAGAGTGCACGAAACTTTACATATCAGCCCACAGAACTACTACAGTAGAACACAATGTCGATAAAAGGTTGAAATGATTCTTCTGAAATCGAATGATCTCTCTTATCCCCACTTCAGATTTGTGCTGATATATGAAGCGCCCTTACTATGATTTAACCTCAAAGGTCATCTGAACCTATACCCATCTTCCTTCATGTACGCGGTGCCCTGTGCTGCCCATTAGCAAGAGCACACAGTGCAGTGAGTTCAAAGCTTAGTGCCGTTCACATTGTCGCACCGTTTGATCTTGAATCTCTACATACTGAAGATGAAAGTCACAATGACCACATTGGCTCTGGCCTGCAATTAATCCCAAACAGAGGCGTTAGTCTGCCCGTTCAACTCATTTGTGTGCCTTCTCTTCTGTCTCTCTCTCTATCTTACCCTCATTTGTTTCTCATCTCTCTCACTCACCAACTGTCCCTCAGCCTTGTTTTCATCTGACCGAATGGCCACAGCACTCTTGCCAAGACCCTGTCATGGCTAATTCACTAACAGGTGTCAGGCCGGACGGGGACGGGGGTGACTCACTTCAAAGAGCAGGGTCTCATTAGTGGGGCCTGCGGCGTACAAGGTCTCAGGCCGGTTGAAAGTGCGTTGATAGTTGAACGTAGTGCCTGCAAACTGGAACCTGCCAGGCCAGTCCACCGTCCAATCACCTGTCAGGTAGTAGGTACCGTGTTTCAGACTGCGGATAGCCAGGTAGCTGGTGGAGATCTCCATTTCCTGCACCCTGATGCTCCTTGCTCCAGCGGGAACCATCACAACGGGGTAATATTCTGAAGAGATGGAAAAAAAGCAAAAATAGGTTTGCCATGTCTGCTCACTTTTGAAGTTTCTGCATTTTTAAAGGCCAGAGGGAACAGGCATCTTTGAGCTGATGCATTATCACCTCCTTCAGTTGGAGGAGAGCAATGAGGTGCCAGACTTGCAAGAGCTCCTGCTGTGTAAGTGATCTAAAAAATACATTGCAGTTTTCTGTTAAGTCTGAGGAGAGGATCTCTAAAGTGACAGACTTGCCTATACTAGGCAAGGATTTTTTTTTTTTTTTCGTTTCTTTTTTCTTTCAGTCTCTATGATCTCTTATTATATTTTAAAGGGCACTAGTTCTTTTACCAGCTTTTCTCAAACTGTTTTGATCAGTATACAGTACCGATTTGTGAAAGATTCAAAACTTTCGGGTCAGTAAGATTTTATTAATAAATCTTATTTGAGAAAGGATGCATTAAATTGATCAAAAGTGACCTTTAAGGCATTTATGTTACAAGATTTCTATTTGATCAAGGAAAAATGTGCCATGGTTTTCATTAAACTTTTAAGCAGCACAACTATTTTCAAAACTGATAAAAATAAGAACCACCCCAGGTGAGAACCACTGCTTTAGGCATGTTTCTATTATTTTATAATGATTTACTCCTTGTTTCTTTCTCTTGAAGCCTGTTATTCTCTTCAAAATATTGATTTATTGGAGAAGATCAGAAAGTATGAAAGAAACATGCTCTAAAAGAGCCTTACCATTGGCTCTGTGCTGGAGGGTGTACTGGCCACTGTAGAACTTGCAGGTGGAGTTGTCTCCTTTACACACTCCACAGGCATCCAAAGCGGCCTTTGATCCCAACACCTGGTCACAGCCCACCGACTACACATGAAAAGTTATTAAAACAATTTTTTTTAACTGACACACACAGTTTAGCACACTGGGCCTGATGAATATAACAAAATGCACGTCAATCAATTCCCATGCGAAAAACCAAAGCAAAATCAGCTGATGGTCAGAAATATGACCATCTCAGAATCATCACCTCCTCACATACCTCACATATCCCATCAATGCACACGCCTCCTTTGTAGTCAGAACAAGACGTCCCATCTTTGACTTTGCTGGACATTGCAAAGAAAAAATCAAAGTCCTCAGCAATGCAGTACAGCTTACAGATGTCCTCTTCTAGACAGGAGATGAATGGGGTCATTAGATCTTATAGCTTTAGAGTGATTTTATGTTAGATCTTCTGAGGCTGTGTACTGGTACCCTCAGCGTGCTGCTATGAAGTTTCATGCATGAGGACATATGGAGCGATAATCCTGTGAACATTTTTCAGACAAAATGCAGGTGGACTTTTATGTAAAATGGAAAACAATTCTTTGAAACACATGCACAAACCCACTCTATCAATTATTCCCATACATCACATTTCAATTTGAGCTTGAGAATGGGATTGGTCTATCAATACAAATTGTTGTGCAAACTAAACTAAAATAAAATAAAATAAAATTAAATTAAATTTGAATTAAATCAAATTAAAATTTAATCAAACTAAAACATTTTTCATTAAATAAATTAATTATGACTTCATTTTAACCTTATGTTTATTCCTAGCAGACACAATGCAGATTTGTACTACTGTTTAGTGCTAATTACTGGGCATGTTTAAGCTGTGTGTGGTTGGCCATGAAGCAACTGGAAGGCTCACCGTGCTTTAGAGAACATACCCACAGAACACATGTTACACTAAAATTTAAAACTCTGTTACAAATGGGCCCATAAAACTGGAATGCAAGAGGGGCGACTCTATCCAACTCTCCTACCGAGAGAAAAATATGGACCTATCAGAGATGCATCTGCATCCACACACAGATGCAGGCTCATTCAATACAGCAGCATGGTATGAACTGTTAGATTTTCATTTTTATTTATTTATTTTTTTGGAACATATTAGGCCATAATTATTGTGCTTTTACTTCAAAGGAAATCAAATGATGTTGTTACAGACTTACAGGTCTAGGTGAATAGGAAACTAAACAACAGTAAACCTAACAATAAAAGCTGAATAGTGCCCTTAAAAGTAAAGAAGAGGGCAAGCAAAACTTAACAACAGGACACGTCAGTGGTTAATCCAATTTGATCTAACTCCAAAATCTCAGTCAAACTGGGGTAAGTGCTTCCTAACATAATGGAGGCCAGCTAGCAAGAGCTGTGTAGGTAAAACCTCATTCCCCTGATCTCCAAAGGTGCATTAGCGGCTAACGTGAGAGGCTGCAGTCTTCAGCATCTTTGTTAGCGCACCTACCTCCCATGCCGGAAACGCCGGTTCGAATACCGCTCGGAGCGAGTGAGGGGAGTAGAACCGGAGGGGTTACACTAACATTTGTAATAGCCACTGAAACACATGATTAGTCCATGGAGTTCCATTCACCCCACTGAAACCCCTGGATACACTGACAAGTTCTTTCAGTCTCAGGAGACAGCTTAGCATCTCTTCTTGGGTCGTTCTCATTAGTTTTAAAAAATCTGACAAATAGTACCCAATTGTTCCTATCCTTCCCTTTTTCACTCCCAGTCCAACTCATAAGAAAGCCCAAGCACACAAACAGGGTCCTATTCAGGTCCAAACCTGCCTACAGGGTTGATCAGTGCACTGCACTCACAGAACGAGTGGATACATGTTTCCAGACCAAATCTATGCACAGCTTAGTCAACATGCATTAGGTGAGATGAATTGCTTGGGTGGAATATATTTGTCCTGTGTAACAATCGCAATACATATTGTCAGAAACAAACGAGAATGATTACTATTTAAAAACACACCTGTTCTTGCTGAATCAGATAACAGAGGGTATTAAAAACTAAGCAGGTAAAGTCTGAGATCAATGTTTTTAGAGGTTTGTTAGTTCTGTCAGACATGGTTACATATACCATTTAAAAGTTTGGGGGTCAGTACAATTATTTATATATGTAACCCTATGTAAAAAATCCTATGAGTAATAGGGTTAAAATATTTATTTTATTCTATTGTTGTTTATTGTTCGTATGTGCATTGTTCATTCATTTCTAAATCAGGGATGATGTTATTAATAGCTTTCTAAACTTTTACATTTCTACGTATGTATGTCATTACGTAATGTAGCGTAAAAGTTTGTTAGGAATGCACATGTGAAAAACGTGGTGTGCACAATCAAACATGGCTTATGTTTATTGATTGGATGCTTAATAGCTTAAACCCGCCTCCCATATAAGTGGATGTAACGCTATTGGGTAATTACGAGGGGGGGAGAGGAGAAGGGAGACGGGGAAAAAAGGGGTGAGAAGAAGGTGGTCGTGAGTGAAAAACTGACGATATCAGAGAGAAAAGTGATTTAAGTTTGTTTAATTTTGTTTAAAACAAAGTATATTCGGTATTGGACTGATGAGATACAGTTAACTCACAATATGGGTTAACATCGTATTTCTTAGAGTTATATTGATTTTCTACGGACTTCGCTGCCTTTAATCGAGACAGCTCACCCAGTTGCATCGTCTGTACTGAAGTGCGTGTTAACTTTCACACATTCGCTGCCGTTTGTGTGCTGTCGTGGAACGTTTCTTCGGGGGATACCGGGAACTGTGACACGCGTTTTGAAATCCGAAAGGCGAGCGAGTTTTCTGGCGACGAGGTAGAGAGAGAGACGGCCAACATCCGGATAGCGCACCCAGCCACCGGGAGCGTTGGGTGTTCCTCCGGCAACGGGGGACGATTTTGCTTTCCAGGAGGATCAAATTATTAAGGCTTGTGCAGATCGCGATCGACAAAAGAAGAAGGTACCGTGTGTTCGTTGTGTGTTTGCTCACTTGAGTGAAGCGGCCAGTTTAAGTTTTCAAGGCCTCACCGCACTCAAGCCAC
>JAUZSZ010000095.1:24464369-24478100 GCA_034780575.1 Labeobarbus marequensis | reverse complement strand
AATCTAGTGAATCCCCTGCCCTACAAAGCCCTGCTTGCAAACCATTCAAAAGACCAGGAGGATAATTAACTATACTCAGCTTGTCTGCCTGCATGGTGGACTCTGAAAAACTCTCATTCACATTTCTGTCCTAATCATGAAATGCTGGGTTTATCTGTATATGCGAGCTAGAGAGAAGATGTAACAGAAAATACACTACCGTTCAAAAGTTTGGGGTCGGTATAATTTTTAAAAATTTTTGAAAGAAGTCACCAAGGCTGACCAACGCTGCATTTATTTGATCAAAAATACAGTATAATATTTTGAAATACTATTCCAATTTAAAATACTAATACAATTTAAAAGGTCTTATGAAATTTGTTTATATTTTCAAATGTAACTTACAGCTTTGGTAATATACACTGAATAGTAACAAAGACAAACAACCAACAAAGCTGAGGATTTCCTTAATTTAGAACACAAAACAGTCAGTAAATTTCTTACTAAAATATCAGGAAATAGCATCTCTATTCAGTTGGACATCGTGATAAAGGCAGTGGGAAGTTTTCCAGACATGCATGTTGACTGAGATAATTAATTGATTCACAATGTCAACATTTCAAATGCTAAGGCTATTTAGTCAATCAAATGTTATCCTGCCCAGCAAAGTTTGCTAACATGCTAATTGTTAGCAAACAATGGCATCAGTTAACATAAACTGATAAGGAACGTCTCATTACCTGCTCCAAAAAGGTAAGCTGACAGGGCAGTGAATGTGTTAAAGTTACCGAATGAGTGGCTATGTGTCGAAAGAATCATAACACCTCAATATAGCAACACTACTAAAATAGATCATACATCAATAATCCATGTTGAACAGTGTAATGAAAGATCTCTAAGCCTTTCATTGTGGTACTAGAGCCAATTCTGGACAGCATGGTGGCTCAGCCAGTCAAAACACGTCTAGAAAGCAGGATCAGCCATTTCAAAGGGGGATGGGCTTGAACCTGTCACCAGCCATATGGAACCGTGACCCAGAGAAGGCCCGAGGATGTGGATGTGTCTATGCCTAGGCTGGAAAAGCAACTCTGAACTTGCACAACCATGCGACACCGCAACTTGATCCGGTGGAAGTTCTGACCTCTGAACAAGAAGTAGCAGAGCAGCACTTCAGAAGCTCCACCTGCTAATCAGCTTTTACAAACTGAAGCAGCTTTGGGACTGGCATTCATATGCCATCCTGGATGCAGCCCACCTAGAAGATTCTGAACCAACCTCAAAACAGCACACATGACAAACTAATCCACAAATCAACCAGCATTTCATTACTACGATGATGTGTTTTGTTTTAGGGTTGGATGGAAGACGTTTGATCGTGCCGCTAAATCTGGGGCCAGACAAACCATTCGAGGCAAGCGATAACAGCAATTGAAGGGCGCTCAGTAATTAAAAACTTTAAATGAAGCAGGATTTAGCGAGTAAATCCCTCTGTTCCTGATTTAAAGGCCGGGACCGCCTGTTCTTCATTTAACAACTGAATCCCTGTCCATCTGCTATGTTATGCACTGTTTAACAGAGAGCAAGAGAACTAGTACAAGCAAATCAGACTTTCATCAACTCACTAACCTAATGGACGGCATTACCTCTGAATGTACCGACTGTGGGGGTTCTCATCCACATTGATTTTACTTTTGGACTGGCATTCTCGCAACACAAAACCTCTCTCTCTCTCTTAGCAACTGCCTCCTCGGCCTTTCACGGCACAAGGGGATGCTGCGGATCAGCAGAGGGATGAATGGGATAATCCAAAGCTCCTCATCAAGCAGCGATGACATGGAAGGGTTAAAGTCCTCGGTGACTTGTTCTTTTTCACTCCAACAAAGAAAGGGAGAGTGAAAGAGGCAGAGTTATAGAGTGAGACAACCCTTTTTTCTCAGACATTTCCTTTTGCTTCTGTACATTTAAGCACAAAATCTAAAGGGACACACAGGTCTCGTTTGGCATCCTGTATATCTGAAATTGGGGCACCTTTAAGACCACCGAGAGAATCACCTAGAGCTTGGGCCATCGTTCAGAAAAAAGAGCTTCAAAAGAAGGGGGAGTAGATCAAAGAGTCCCTGCAGTCTATTCAGATGCAATTGCTCCCAAATCACATTGTGTTGTCACACAGTTTTAAAAGAACGGGTCACTGCTGTTTTATTGTGGAAAAGCTACCACTAATGAAAAGGACAATGCAAAGATTAGCGCTGCCAGCCAAGCGCCTGAAACCTCACTCTGTCTTTAATTGTGGAGAACAAGGGAGACAGGAAAGCAGGGCAAACACTAAACAAAAGAGCAGGGTGTGGAGGCAGAGAACATCAGCAGAACTCTGGGTATGATTTTACAGCAGCCCACCATCCAAGGTGAGATGTGATCCTCTTTGAAGGAAAACGTCAAGACCATGTCAAGTATAGCTCAGTGCTCCACTATGTCTGCAGTTCAGTGCTCCAGTTGACCTGTTTTAATAAGCTTTTCTTGCACACTATACATGCTCTGAGGCACACTTATATACCTAAGGCACAATGTATACTTTACTAACTGTAACTCGAACATGTTTGCATACTAGCAACAGTGGTAGCCACTTGAAATTTTCCATGTACTTAATGATTAAACACACAACGGACAGCAATATAACCTTTGTTCCAAAATCTAATAAGCTGACTCCACAGGCCAGGAGACAAAAAAGTGTGAAAACACTGGTGTGGCATACAGAAGCTGGAAAGATTTAATGACAGAGATTTCATACCTAAGTTGCTTCTCTTCTCTTCTCTCTGCAAAGTCTAAGAGATGATAGTTGATTACTGAAATAATTACAAACTTCCAAACTATTTGTTGAATGAAATACTTTCATATGATGCATGATTCATAAGTTGCTGCCTATATAGATCATTTAAAATCAGTCACTTATGAGGTTCCAATTCATTTAGGATGCCTTCTTAAAAAGCAGTTGCCCATGTAAGACATTAATGTAGCTCATTTTGGAGTCAGTGAATTTTTAAGTGAGTGTAAAAGGAGCCACTTACCAGACCTGTGCAGGTGGATATAGCCACAGAGGATTCAGAATGGTTTCGGATGGAACCCTGATAGAGACAGTTATGAATAGAATGGTCAAGGGTGGCTGTATTGAGGCCCTCTGCACCCAGAGTCTGTACGGTAAACCCCTCTGCCAGCACATGGGACAGCTGCAGGTCTAAGTGTAATTCCTTGCCAAATGCAGAGACATGATAGTGCACTGGACCACCAGATTCTGACAGGGATCTCCTGCTCCTTCCATGTCTTGACACATTGTGGGAAATGTAGCCTCCAAGTGAGTCCACTTCCACTGGTGTGACAAAATCGTAATCTGTGAGGGGAACCAACAAAGTTTAAATCACCTGACTCAATACCAATCCATCACCAGTTACATTGATGACTCATCCTGCACTACAAATGTTGTTGACCAATCAAACATTCTCAAATGAAGAAAGGAAAACTGCACTGTCAAACCATTTCATGGGTCTTGTCAATCTACTTGTTGGCTTATTTACTTTCCCTATATTTGGTCTAACTCATCCATTTAAAAAAAATAAATAAAAATCGGTATCACTGTTTAGACTTTATTTAATTTTGCTATACACATGTGTCGGTTGTACAACCTTTCTGTACTGTCTCATGTCCTTGAATGAGATTTCAAACAGTGCCCAGTGTGCACCCTGTGGAAATGACGAATAATTGAGATTATTTTCAGCCACTATCTTTCTATAAACCGAATGTCAAGCATTTCACCAATAGCTCAACATGAACATACAGCGTTCCCAAACTTTTGACTGGTATTGTAAATGTTAATTAAAATGGCAAAAACTCTCTGTGACTTAGGCTACTCAGTACGCGGCAGATAAGAGTGGAGAGAATCCTTCTAATGCGCCCACTCGCGTGCTGGCGCATGACCACCGGCAAGGAAACTCATATTTGGGAGTATATTTATGTTGTAAATCTCTTAATTCACCGGATCTGTGTGGCATGCTTAAGCGTATTTATATCTTTATGTGTACAGGTATATCCAGGTAGGGATCAATCGGTTCAACTACAGCGCGAGAGCATGCATTGGCATCTATCCTTGGCTTGTCATCAATCAGAATAGAAATACTGTTGCAGTGCCACAAACCTTGATAGAGGACGCCGGGGTCGCCGGTAAATGAGACCGATGTTACAGAGTGGAAGCAACAGAACTGCAGAGCCTGCAAAAGTGCAAATAACTCACCACAATTAACTTTCTAAGAACAAAATTTATGTAGTATAAAATATATGTAGAATAAATAATTAATTCTCAGCGTGTCACCTACCTTTATAAAGTTCCCAAACGACACACTCGCCAATAATCTCACTGAAGTACTGCTTACCAGAGGGACTTGTAAAATCCAGAGCAAAAGGAAAAGGCAATCCATGTTGTCATGCATGCACCTTTACTGTTAACGTTACCTCTTCAAAATCGGGGAAAGGAACAATCCGTAAATCCATGCAATACAATATAGAGACATTGCTAATTGTTTAAACTGCCCTGTTTCAGTCGTTCCTCAAATAAAATCCACCGAGTTCATTAGGGTAACACGCACCGCTTCTATTTGCAAAGCGCAGGTACACACAGAACTGCTGACTGCTGAGCAGTGACAGTCGGCGAGTATATGTGTGTGTGTGTGCGTGTGTGTGTGTGTGTAAACTATACTGTGATAGCGGCACCGGCTGATGGGCAAAAGGTGGGGGTCTAAATTTCCACCAATCAGCGATGACCATCTGCGGGCGATTCAGACTTCCTCACTGTCCGACAGTCCATAAACAGATCACAGAGTTCATTGAAATGGGATACATGTTCGTAGCACTCCCTTTAAATGAACGGTCCGAGCAAGTAAACACACGCTGTCGAAAGAGTTTATGTGTTCAATGTGAATGTGAAGAGGATGATTTATGATACTGTATGCTGTACTGTTTAATGAAGCGCTTTCACGTCAGGTCTTGTTCTTAAAACTCTGCTGTCATGAATATCTGTTCTGCAAGCGCTCAGCTGATATTTAACGCTTAGTCTACACTGAATACAGTAGTTTGTTTAACTGATTATTTTGGGGTGTTCTTGGTCAAAAATGCGACAGCTCATCTAGCCTACTGCATATTCAGCCTTTTTCAATGTTGTGCTAACAAGATCTCCTGACAACCTGATTCTGGTTGTAGCCTATAAAGTCTTATTACCAGGCAACTTTTAAGCAGAAATATTTTAGAGATGTGTGTGTTATGCCAAATTATGGGACCATTTGATTTCAACAGAGCAGATATAAATCAGAAATAATTTAGCATGCCACAGTTCTTTTCATATGTGACTTTGAATTACCCTTTAGAAGGCACCAAAAAAAAAAAAAATTAAGTCCCAAACCTTAAGTAACCCAGATCATTACATGACATACATTTCTTTATTCTTTTATTCTTTTGATTCCCAAAAACTAGGCTCATTAGAGTTATTTTTTGGGGAATCGGGCTACACTAATCTCACGGTCTTAAAACAATGAAGCTCACAATAATCATTCACTCAGGAATCAGAATTTAGTTGGTTGCATTTTGTGTGTTTTGCATTAACTAAAACGAACTTGCCAAAAGTCGTTCGTTCAGGAACTAGATTACACTGGTTGCACTTTGTTTTTGATTCTTTAAAAAGATCTGACTGATATGAGTCATTTGCTGGTTAATTGCACTTCACTTAAAGCACAGTTACATTCACTGGCTTGCTCATTAAGCAATTTTTTGCTGTATTGGTCTACACTGATTGGTGATGATGTAAATTTCACGCTGTGGATTCAATACTGTGGCAACGCTGAATAGCAGCAAACACTGTCAAAATATGTTATATGAGTCTGCACTTAGTGAGAAAATCCCATATTTTTAATAAGAGATTTAACCTGGTCTGAATATTAACTGGTTCTTGGTTCCCAGCCCTGTGATAACCAAACAGAGGACTGTTATGACACACTGACTCAAAGTCTTATTAAGACAAAAGCTCTGTCTCCATCTGGGTGAATTTGAGCACTCGCATTTGTTTTCCCTGTTCACCGGTTTCTTAAAGGAGCTCATAAAACTACCTGATTTGTATACTAAAATGTTTATGAATCACATAAAGTTAAAGTCGAGGTTCAGCCAAAGAATAAAAGATCAAATCAAGATGTCATAAGAAGTGGCTTTAAAGTAGTTAGATATTTATTTTGTTTGTTTTTCGCAAGGGTTTTGGATTTTGTCTCTAATGAACAGAGGAAACCAAGATTACTGTGCTCTATACAATATCAACCATATGACAAAGTAGCTCAAAGAAAGTCTCCATGTGAAAAGAATCATCCAATGAGTTTAACTGTGCTTTACAATCCATTAGTTTCTTGCCTAATTTTGAAAAGTCCTCAAAAAGAGTGTTGTCAGATGTTTTAGTAAATGTTGGCTGGGGCTCAGGTTGTCAAAGCCAAATGCATCAAACCCCAAAGGAAGATGGTTTTGCTTTGACTACAGTGTTGTTATTTACCCAAGTTTCTGTGCCAATACTTCTTTCTCTGGTTTTAAAACTGTGCCCAAACTCCACTGAACAGAGTAGGCACAGATAGATAAACATGCAACACCATACCATAAGCCATGGTTGACATATGGGTTTATGTATAAAGTACGTGAAATGGAGTGTCAAAAATAGTCAAAAGGTTCACTCATAGATGTCTGTCCAACAATCAGTCAGACTATGCACACAACAAACCAATGAGCAGTTAAAGCCTCGAGGGGGGGCACAGATATAATATAGTACATGCCAATACAAACTTCTGGAATAAATTAAATGACTCTTAAACGTGCATCTTCATCAATTCAGATTTGCTTCGTGCAAAAGATTGGCACATATGATCCTTTAAAGCAACTTTTGCAATTTAACGTAATGTAATAGGCAGTGAGGTCAGAACTCAGCCTCTGACCTCATATTTGCTAACATTTGCTCCCCCACTCTTTACATGGCTGTACACCATTTGTTTTATATTTGTTTGCATGTTGTGGAGAAATGGCTTTTCCAGCAGAGGCTCCAGCTGGGGAGAGCTATGCCAGGTCAGGGTTGCCCGTATTTGCTCCTAATTTACCCCGTACTGGGTTTGGAGAACAGAGTGCAACACTGGAACCATAATGTCTGATGGTCAGTCGAAGCACATCTCCACATAATGATGATCTGTGGGTTTCAATTTGTTTGTGCAGAAATACACAGCACAGCTCATCTACATGTAGACCTACTTGATAACATCAGGGTTTTTTTTATTTTGCTGAGGAGGACAAACCTATAAACCATACAAATTGTAGAATTAAACACATTTGATTATATAAAGACATACACACAACCTGCTTGTAAGGACCAATTTCCATTCTACTCAACAAAACTGTTTATCCATAATAGAGTCTATGTGGGCTGTATCTTTGGAAGTAAATGTGTTATCCAGACTAGGATGTTGAACGGAGATTTCATAAATCTTAAACCGTGACATGAATCCATACACCTTTGAGTGGCGGTTGCACCCACTATTTATTTGACTGTGTCACTGAAACCCCAAACAGTCTAGGAAATAACTAGGAAACAACTGCCTTTCAAGCCTGACCTCTTGACTTCAGCTCATACCCTGGAGAACATCCCTGATATTTGTTATCTTATGACTTGAAGGCCTGAGGAAACTTCCAGCTTGAATTATCTCAGACATCATGGCAAATATAGCAGCATATGCATTCATTAAAATTCTGAAAGCTATGAACCTTTGTACTTTAAAGGATTATCAGTGTTTTGAGTGCTTGTGTCCACATGTGTGTTATGGGTCAAACAATGGTTAAATTGGTGCTGATGTGGCTGTTTACTCTCTGTTTAATGTTGTTTACTGTCTGTTTACTATTCCCTGCTATTGTGTACCTGGCCTGAGAGTATAGACTTCAAAACAGTGTCAGCACTCTATAAATGATCAAGCATGTTTCATAATGTTAGCGCTGAGAAGCAGCCCAGTTTAAGAAAAACAGCTTGACAATGCCAGTGAAACGCCTTGAAGTTCAGGGGAATAAAAAATAAATAAGTCCAATACTATCAACATGACATGACTCAAGACAAGGGTCAAATGCTCATCTAAATACATTTATGTAAATACAAATACACAGGAGATTGGTTTGTATATGTGTAGCTTTGTTTTGTAATACCTATTTGTCTAGCCTTTGTGTTTCTAGAGTGCATTGGCATACAGTATGTCTAAGTCTGTGTGGAGGGTAAGAGGAAAAGACTCTTATTAAGATATGTATTAAACAATGCCTCAACATCTGATAAGACTGTAGCTAATGACTACTTAATCTGGGACGAAGCCCCTCCTGCATTCCCTCTTAAAAGCCATCAGTCTTGACCCATAAAACCATTGTGTCTCATTTTCATAATGGGCTTTTTTGGATACATCCTGTACAGCACAAAAATATTTTATTTACCTTCATCGTGCAGGTTAGTGAAGAGCAAACATAAAGTAAGCAAAAAGATATGTAGGATGGGACTTCATTTTAACCATTGATAATTGATTGGATTAGGGAAACTGTAAGGCTACACCAGAATGAAACCATGCTGGCAGAATGCGATTTTCACAAAAGTAATGAACAATAGGTGTTGGTTAACATTATACAATGGCGCGCTTGGCCTCAGTGATGGCACCAAAAAAGGAAAGTCATTTTAGAGGAAGCGCAAGTTGCTGCTTGGATTAAATATTAAGGAGACAAACTATTTTTCTTCAGATATTAGCATTCACACAGATGAATGATTCACAATAAGACCAGAAACATACATTAAATAAGTAAACAGATTCAAATTTGATTTCAACAGAATAACAATATAAACTTTTTACAACAGTTTCTATAGGTTCAACAGCTCTATAGGTACTCTTCCAATCCACAAAAAACAAAGTTCCTGTGTAAGGTATCACTACAGGTGGGCTTTACCCTGCAGGCTTTCGGTAAGGGGAAGATCATTTGTTGGAGACGAGGCACCTGGGAGTCTGCCGATTCCTCTTTAAAGGCCTCTGACTCTGATCTATCAAATACACACTGGGACAGACCTACTGAGCTTATCTGCATGCTCTAGTTTAATTTGTTCCTGTACTCACGCCTTTAAATGACAATGTTTATTTATTGTTGTACATGAAAGCTCACAAAACTACTCAAGCAGTAAACATCCACATCCTATTAGCATCTGATTTATGCTTGTTGAAGAGAATTAGCGTAAACCTCACAACCATTGTGTTCTTGTTTGCAGTGAGCAAACAGACCAGACTCAGTGTATTTTTAGGTTAGCGGTCTGTGCACGAAGAATCTTCTGAGTGGCGTGTTTGACCATGAGAAACCATCATCCTTCATTTGCTCTCAGACATAGAATTTTACTCTACCGTAATTGCAGCTTAAATATTGTTGTTTTGGTTATTTTTTCCCCCCATGTGTGGAAATATAAAAATTGCATGAGTGGAGAGGTTGGAGGAACAGGCAGAAGTTTGTTCTGAAGCCTCTTTTTTGACTTACCATAATAACCAGTTGGAGCCGGGGGATAAGGAGTGGCACCAAGGACACTCCAAATACAAAAATCAAGATAAAGATACAGAGCATATGACTAATTTTACTCAAATAATTTGACATGCCAAGTAGATATACTATACAGTACAGTATGGAACTCATTTATTTTACAGCCTGGTGAGATTTGAGAAAGTAATGCATCACACAATCACAGCTTGGCATTTTAATAAAAAATATGATCTCATAAAAATATGATCTATAAAAAAAGATCTCATCAGCATTTCTTTATTTAAAAAAAGTGTCTAGTTAAGGAATAATAGAACACCATATTTTTCATCCATAATTTTTTCTGTAAGGGTTTAAAAAAATCAAGAACAAAAATTGTTAAAGAATTCTAAACTATGAACTGATGCAACCAGCTCAGAGAAAATGAAAACATGACTAATGTTTAATTTGAAGCCAGTATGGATCTGAGTGAAAACATATAGTATTTTAATGCGGAACCCAACAACCTAACATTGAATTTTTATAAATGAATGCACTTGATAAAGTAATGTGATGTGAAGAGGAATGGCAGTTACCTCAGTTTTGCATTAATTTTCAATAATCCAGAAAACCAGCATAAATTCTCCAATTTACACCACTCTCAAGTAATTTTTTTCAGATGTGTAGAACTACTTACGCTACAGTTTATACATTTTACTTAAAAAGCCACACACTACTGGTACTCTTTTAATACAATTCAGCAAGAACATGACAAATTACTTTAAATTACTTCAGCAAGCCTGGAACAACTTCATAGCCTTGAAAAAATCGAATCAGAATCAAAATATAAGATACTTGATTTATAATTGTCATATACGTATAATCTTTATTTACATATTCTATGTCACATTGACATTGAGTTTCTGAGCGTTCAAAGTGTCTTTATACATTCTTTATACAGATTTCTCACTGAGCACATGTACAGTTTAGATAAGTTGCCAGTGAACTGAATGTCTGAGTCGTGGTGGTCCGTGAGAGCAGAGGATGTGATATCGTCCCTAGTCACCTCATACATCACAGGCTATCTGCTGACCTGGGCTTGCTACTCTTAAGGATTTATCTCCTATGTGGTTACATGTACATCTGACCCTTTGACCACCCATAAAGTGAATGGCACTGTAACCTACACCCCTCTAGAGGATAAAGCTAGTCTTTGATCACACCAGGAGGCAGGGCCCATCTCAGCCCCGAGCAGGCTGCTGAGGGAGCCATTCTGGAGGTTAAGATTAAGTGAGGTGAGTGGAACTGAACATTAAAATTACTGGACAAATAAACAATGGGTAAGAGAGTTATTCACTACAAAATCATCTTTCCAGTTCTGAATGAATTCTGTAGCTAGGCCCTCTCTGGGCTGCTGACTTTTTAGGTTTTAGCTTGACGGGCTGGAATCAAAGTATGGATTATTTTTTAAAAGTTCAACTGGTCATATTACATACATACTATGGCCTACAGCATATGATAGCACAGCTTAATATTTATCTGAGTTAATAGCATTTAAAGCTGCACTGAGTGTTGGGGAATTCTAAGAATAGAATAGAATAGAATAGAATAGAATAGAATAGAATAATACATTCAAAAGTTAAAGGTGAACAAAAAATTAAGCCTTTTTGTTAGTATAATGTCAGCAAATCTAAATGGATAAAAAAGGTATTCTTATAATTCACAAAGAGTGAGATTGGCTTGCTTTCTGATTGGCTAAATATTTTATTTATTTTTTGCAGTTTATCAGAAAGACTCAGGCTCTGTCTAGCCTGTCCACATCTCTAAAAGCCAAATGTCAAACTAGTGTGAGTGTAATATTCTGTATAAATCTTTTCTTTTATATTTGGTTTCGCCCAAAAAAAGCCTCACTTATGGCTTATTAACAGATTCATGCTAAAGTCTGTCCTCACAAAGCCGGATTTGTGTTACATGTCTACTGCATGTCTTACCATTTCTCCAGTGTAATGTTCTTTTAAAGCCCATGCATTTCACTTTAGATTTTATTAAGAGGATATTGCAAAATAATGTCCATCTATAAACACAATTTATGACACGTGTCCTGCTGCCAAAAGGTTTGAGGTGTGTGAATTCTGTTATGGACATTGCAGGAGCTGGTTGATGGTCTGTGTACATGGTTAGTTGGAGTTAAAGTGCCCATGTTTGACAGTGATGTTTAGATTCAGGAACAAATGAGGACGTGCACATATTTTAATTTGATCAGGCTAAATTGAAGCCATTAAGCTTGAAGTAATGATCAGGCCTGCTAGGATTCAAGACTTTACATTTACATAACCCAAGTTGGCAATGTGATTTTACTAACGAAGGAAGGGTCAGTGAGAGTTGGACAGAATGAATGAGAAAAGACCATAAAAGTGAGAAGATCTTTGCTGAACAGAACTGAGGTTAAAGAGATTGGAAAAAGTAGGGGATGTGTTTCAGCATGCTTTGGGAATTTCCAATGTAGCCCCCTGCTGGCTGGCCCATCAATAGTATGAAAATACACGGACACAGACACATTCTTCTCTTACTTGCTCCTTTCACTCTCTAAGATGATTTGCTTTCACTTTGTCAAATTAGCCCCCCTCTACCTCTGCTTTCTCACATTCACACGAGGTCTTGCAAATAGCTGCAGGCAGCATTAGCTGTGAGCCGAGTGGCAGTCTGGCTTTCTTCTCCTGTAGAGAGGCTAAAGAGACGTCTCCGGGCATCAACAGGAGGCCAATTCACTCTGACCCATTCACAGTCATCACTTCCTGTCATCTGTTCAAAGAAACTCTCTGCTCAAACAGCCACTGAGTTTGAACCTTTTTACAGAGGACATTTTTATTTCATCCTCATAAGAGAGTAAATGATAAAACGGTATAGTAGAAAGTAATATCAGGTTGAAGCAAAAAAAAAAAAAAAAAGTAGGCATAACAGAAGTACGTTTTAGCATGTTACCAACCTGCAAAATTAGAATTTCAGAATGTCGGGGTGAATGTTGAATCTTCAGTAGATCTTTGATGATTATATAATGTATAATTTATCCAGCAGTACTCCACTTGTCTGTGTGCTTTCCAGACAGACTGACAGTCTATGCACTAGTTTTTAGTGACTCTTTCTGCAGGTTACATAGCTACACCAGTAGGTGGTGACAACTGACGGTCTCAATGAATACTATAAACAACATACCTTTTTAGTGCTGGTAAGTAATTACTTATTCAGAAGACAGACCTACCCAGAGAGCATGCAACTTCGGACACAGCCAAGGTCAATAAGAGTGAGTCATTGAATCACCCATTCAGCTGATTTGTTCAACAACATTGATTCACTTAAGAATGAAAAAAGTGATGGTTTTGATAAGTAAATCACTGAATCATTCATTTTAAATGATTTTTTCAACAGCACTGATTTACTTAGGAGCAAAACAAGTGATGTCATTGAAGGTGAATTACTGATTTATGTTCTATATAGTGTGAATATGTGTCGTATGAATGTAATCTGTCATGTGACTTATGGCGTCAGTTGCTTTGCTTCACAAATCCTCTCTGTGGCCTTATAGTAAAGTGTCCATTGAATGTGCATTTCAGAATCTCACCAGAACTTCACCTACAGTTTTATGTGTTTATGAATCCGCACATATACGGTATGCATATTCGGATACAGCCCACAGTCTGTATAAAGTCACAGAATCATTCATTGAATCAACTGAAACTACAGCAGATTCTCACAACCTACACTCTCAATATATACAGGTGCATCTCAAAAAATTAGAATATCGTGAAAAAGTTCATTTATTTTTGTAACTTATTTCCAAAAATAGAAAAGTTCATATATTCTAGATTCATTACACGTAAAGTAAAACATTTCAAAAGTTTTTTGTTTTAATTTTGATGATTAGAGCTTATAGCTCTTGAAAATCAAAAATCCAGTATCTCAAAATATTAGAATATTGAAATTTCAGTTTTATTAAATGGCCATCCCTACAGTACAAATTCCGGGTATTTCTTGTTCTTTGAAACCACAATAATGGAGAAGACTGCTGACTTGGCAATGGTCCAGAAGACAATCACTGACACCTTCCACAAAGAGGGTAAGTCACAGAAGGTCATTACTGAAAGGGGTGGCTGTTCACAGAGTGCTGTATCAAAGCATATT
>JAUZSZ010000095.1:24349869-24364534 GCA_034780575.1 Labeobarbus marequensis | reverse complement strand
GAGATGCCACGGTAAGTGCTGCAGTCTTTCTTGCAGTGCTGCAGTTTTGCGACTCTTCTGGTACTCTGTTTTCTTCCCAGGCTTTCTGATAGATGGTGGTGAGCCACTTAATGCCATTTTCACCGAGGGCAAGGATGGCTTCGGTTGTGATACCGTCATCTCCTGCTGCTTTTCCTTTTGAGCTTGTTGTGACTGCCCTTCTTACTTCGCTCTCCAGGATGGTAGGCTCAACATGGTCTGGGTGGCTGGGAGTGAATTGTGACTGCCTATCTAGTACACCCATCGGATTCAATAGCTCTTTAAAGTACTCCTCCCATCTCTTTAGAATTTTCTCCCCTTCATGTAGAGCTTTTCCATTTGCGCCGTTGATAATGGTGATAATGGTGGTGGGGTTGAAGGGTTCATCTCGAACTCTCATCGACTTAATGCTCTTGTAAAACTCTCTTAGTGAGGTCTTGTGTGTTTTACTAAGTTTCTCAACGTACTTGGTCCATGACTTTTCCTTCAAGATTTTCACCACTCGCTTGCTGTGCCTTCTTGCGATTCTGTATTTAACATAGTCTTCCTCCTTCTTCAACTTAATCCAGATTTTGTACGGTCTCTTCTTTTCCTTGATAGTTGCTTTGACTTCCTCATTCCACCAAGCTGTTGCCTTTCTGTGTCTCGCTCCTGTCTTCCTAGTGCCGCAGGCTTACTTCAGGGTGTCTTTAAGGGCTGCTTTAAAAGTGTGCCAGGTTTGTTCTACGTTTAGCGATGTAAGGTTGATTGTGTCCAGTCTCTCATTGATAGTGCGCCTAATCTGATCCTGCACTTCGTTTTGGAGTTTATGTATACTGATCATTTCTGGTTGTTTTTTTCCTATTCCTGGTTGTTACCTTACTCTGGGTGACATACATTGTAATGACCGGCCTATGGTCTGTATCTAGGCATGCATTGGGAATGGCTCTTGAATTGGTGATGTTACTTCGGATGCGAGATCTTACTAGCATAAAGTCGATATGAGATGAGACATTGATGTTGTCCCATTTATACCAGGTGTAGATCTGAGTGGTTCGATGTTGGAAGAATGTATTGGTCATAATGAGATCATGCTCTGCACACAGTTCCAAGATGTGGTTGCCATTGTAGTTGCATGGTGTTTTGAGATCACCGTATGGGCCAAGATTTTTTGTCCATGGTGTTCTCCTCTCTCCAACTCTGCCATTGAAGTCGCCTATGACATACAGGTCTTCATAGTCTGGGATGCTGTCGATGGTATCTGAAAGCTTCCCGTAGAAAGTGTCCGCTTCCTCCTTTGTGAGTTTATCATTGCATGGTGCATATCTGGATGTAATTTATGATCTTGTTACCTTCTCTAATGCTGATTTTGATGAGTCTCTCTGAAAGGTACTCAATGCTCATAAGGTCCTTTGCTTTGTCCAGGTGTAAAATGAAACCAACACCATGCTTTGCCCAGAGCTCTTGTTTACGCCGCTCCAGATGAGGACAAAGTTGGATTGTATTTCTTTTGTTCCTTGTTCCTTCTTTCTGGTGTCTGCAATTCCCAGGATAGAGATCTTATGCTGGTTCATGAACTCTACTATTTCAGGTTCCTTGTTAGTCAAACCACAAACGTTCCAAGTTCCTATATGTCGTCATCCGTTTTCCAGTCCAGGTTTTCGGTTTTGATCAGTCTGTTTATATCTCCTTTGATTGTCTTGAGCAATTAAGAAATCCACTGTCGGCTTGCTAGGCCAGTCACAACTTCACCAGAGCCCCGTTAGCCAGCTTAACCTGTTTCCATCTCCCACGACATGAACGAGGGGTTGGATTTTGGTAGATATTAATTACAGTAATATATGAAAATGCTTTAAATGTTCACATTTGATCGTATATTAAGAGTAATGTATATTATTTTTATTTTTAATCATATTTCAAGGTACATAAAACATTTAAATAGTCAAAGTAGATTTGAATTTTCATGTTATATTAATGTAGTATTAATATGTAGTTACATCCTGTAATAAACACTGCATATTTTATGGTCAATTTCCATAGTGTTTTCCCCCCTTTTGAAGAATTTCCATTTTAATGTAAAACTTTTTTTTCTGAAATCAACAAACCTTCATTTCAAAAAAACTCCTGAGATCCAGAGCCCATCCCAGTTTTCTTTTCTGTACAGACAGTTATGTAGCAAGAACACCGTCATAACGAAAGCAAAAGTATGACCGAGTCCAGCTAATCTCACATGGCATCTCAAAAGATTTTTTTGTTTTCTGTCTTTTCTTTCAACAAAAAAAAAGTTTTAAAAGGTTTTTAAAACTTTAGACATTAACAGTCATGAATCAAGCACTTAACACAATAATTAAAACGGCCAGAAAAAATGCGGAAAAAGAACTAAGCAAATAAATCTCAAAAATGAAGTCTCAAATGAATAATAAACTAATTTATGTTCTGTAGCGTTGGTTCTGTAAAATATTTTCACTGTTATCACATCATCTTATCTTTTATCTGCAAAACAATGCAGTGTATCAACAGGACTGATAAAACATGTGGAAACTGATCAAGTAAACAATGATGAATCATGCCTGACATAATGGAGAAGATCTACCTTTTGTCAACACAGCAAATCAGTTCAGCAAACTATATTTTTAATATATCAATAATTGCTGAGGACTGTAGGAGATTTCATATGAGCACACAAGCTCACTACTCTTACCTATTTGTGTATTTTAACTTATATCATGGAATACCCAAAAAACCTATACATTTGCATAAATAATAATATACAACCTGAGCAGACTGCAATACAGCAACCCACAATGCACTGAGCTTCTGACCTTCCATTTCTTGATGAATGAACCGGATGTCACATTTAAGTCACAATTTTAACATCTAAAATTAACAAATTTTTGCACATCTATTTTTCAGTCATTAAGATACTTTTACACAAAATTGCATAAAAATGTAAAATAACCAGGTGCCACTAGCTGAAATAAATTATGTGGCAAAAATCTGCAGAGAAGTTTTTGCAGAAAGGTTTATCATTGCATACTTAAAAAAAAAATCATCAAGTGTCAGCTTACATGGAAACTGTGACCGCAGAAACAGATTTCCACAGAAACTGAATTCTTGCCTTACCTTCACATCCACTAAAGGATGTCAAAAAGTGTATAATTATCAACTGCTTGTGACACATTTATTTAACTCCCTTCTGCAGAATAATGGAAAAGTTCACACACAATCTGTGCAAATCCAGGTTCTGCTAGAACTTTACTTATTTACTTTGAAATCGCCCATATGAAAAACTTGCAACAGCTTTCTGCAAACATTTGACAGTGTGTGTGTGTGGCAGCAAAAAAAATTCAGAAATGTCCAAAACTAAAAATAAAAAAAGCCCAGATGAATAGAGTTAGGATGTGTTAGGATGAAGAACCCCACTGATTAGATGAAACAAGATACTGTGTCACTTGTGTTACGTAAGCTGTTACGTACGTAAGGTGCGTAAAGTTTGCGTGTAGTCTGTTTTGTCTGTGGCCCACCAACCTGTCACTCTTCGTCATGGAGGATGACGCCCTGGTTTACGTTGTCCAATCATCTCACGCCACCTGGTTTAAATGTCCGTTACTGTCCCGCGTGCCCCAGCTTCTCGCTCACTTCTGTTCCAATTTGATGTTACGCTCATATGCTTTTTGACCTGTATAATAACTGTTAGTTTTCCCTGTATAATGTGTGTTAAAATACGTCTCAAAAGTCCTTAGTCCATACAGTGTTTGTTCAGTGTACAGTTTTCTGTTTATTGCTCCGTCTTTGTTAGTTTCCCACTGTGCATATAAGGTTGGGAAGGCGCGAGCAGGTAAGTTTGTCGCGCGACATACATTGTACAACACGTAGGTCAACTTTGATGTATTAGACACACCAGGTTAGGAGGGAGTGCCACTCGCTGTACGTTTTGTTTTTCCTCTTAGAGTAGTTTAGTTAGGGCGTTGTAACGCCGAAGACTTTCTTTTCTACATTTTCTTTTTGGTAGTTGGCTTAGACCATAAAACTAGCTAGCTGTGTTTTGTTTTGTTTAATTTCTTTTATTTGGCACCTCTCGTGCTCCTCCTTCCCATCTTCTTTTTGTTTTGTTGATGTTTTGTGGTACCCTGTTTTTCTTGTAAATACTGTAAATACTGTCTCTCCACTTTTGCACTGAGTACTGCACAATAAATTGTATCCGTAGAGTTTTGGCAAAAATCTTGCTCTTTGTTTCGCCTACCAGCATTCTGGCACATGTATACACACATCTAAATGTTGCCTCCCCATTTTCCCCTAGTCCAGCTAAATCTAAACACTTAAAGGACGTAACATGCATAAATTCTAAAAATGCTTATCAAAATTTCACGTGACTTTGCATGACTGGACAGTATAACTAGACTAACCAGCAGATCTCATTGCACAGCATATTCTGATATGCCTGATTCAGAGTCTTTCATCAAAGTGGTTCGGTGTGATTACCTTCCAGAACTGTCTCACAGAACATTCCCAAACAGCAGGAATCCACCTCTAAAAGCAAGATAACATGACCGCGTTTATTGCATTTCGTCTGTGCACTCTGAGGCACAAGAAATTTATTTTAACCAAAAAAAGTCCCACAGCTGTTTCTGCTACTGTAGCAAATTACCTTTTTTGTAGTGATATCTGGCACCAATTAATCGGGATGTTAAAATTTTGCTCTCTTTGTCTCACTGGATAGAAACTGAATATTCCAATTTTGCGCATTAGTTAAATTTGGATGGAAACATTGCTATTGTTTGAAAAAAATACTCAATTTGGACATTCACTGACGTTTCACAAATGTGGACGTTTCACTGAAGAAAGAACAAGGAACAAGAGTAAGATGATTGATGGCAGAAATTGGGTCAAATATACTTTTAATGGGACACTGTAAAAAATGTCTAGTCTGTTTGTTCTGTAATAATAATCAGTCAGTAACAAATACAGACCTCCTACACTTCCATAGATCAGAATGTGGACATAAGAATGTCCAAGAAAAACGAAAACAAAACAGATTTTTGACAGTGTTTTTGTTTGTGTATTCATTGCAGGCAGAATCGTGACCTCAGTAACTCTCCAGCTACTGGATCACTACCATTCCTCAGTTCCTTGGCCTGAAGCCAAATTTTTAGGAAGTTTGGCACCTCCAGCTGACGTTTACTCTAAGCATTATTTCTGAGTTATTTGTCTCTGTGACAAGGAATGTTTAAGTTGCATCTCTCTCTTTTCTGCATACATTCCAAAGGATACAATAAATCAGGGGAGATCCAGTCTTCTGGGAGATGCATGAAGTGTGATATAGGAGAGCCGCTCATATAGACATACTATTCGCACACAGTGAACCAGTGCTGGGTTATGTCACATTCACCAAACTAATCTGCTGTTAGCGCTGACTTTCCTCAGCTAGAGTCTAAACTTTTATACCAGTCAAACGTATACCACTGAAAGAGGAAATGTAAATGATGATGACAAGGCTTCATTTAAAAAAAAATAATAATAATAAACTTGTTATAGGAACGCATATGACCCTAAGTATCTAATCTTCATATTTTAATGTTTACAAAGTTTTAATGTTTAATGTTTTTAATGTTTCCTCTTTGCAGAGTATGAGTACAACATTACCAGAATTCTATAGGGAGGAATGTGTGTTAATTAAGTCAAAATGGTGAGATGCCTGTGGTGCTGTGGTATATAACAGTATATAACAGTCAACACTAGAGGAAGGAGCTCTGATTTACTTATAGAGGTCGGGAAACCCTGACCTTTAAATGAGGGGAGTTCTGGATATGAAACAGGAGAATCCTTTGAAAGAGGCTAGTGGTTAATGATTCAGTGACCCACAGTGTCTGCACAGATGCTCCAAACTTGGCTCAAGCTGCCATCATCCCATCAGGTGCAAAAACTATGCACAGCTTTCTTTCAGAAATGGCTCACATTATGATCTAATGAATGTATTTGTGGTGGCAGAAGTCTTAAAAAAGTCATACCAATGATCCATAAGAAGCCTCTAAGGTTGTAAATCTACACTGACCCTCCAAGAGTGTTCAATTTATTCCATTACTAGCGACACCATTATTATTGATTAAATGAATATCATTTAATATTATTTATTGATTACCCTTGTGGAAAATGTTTTGCCATTCTTTAACAAAGGACCTGCAGAAATCATATATTTTACAAGAATATTTAAGCGCAAACTGGATAAAATGTTTTCAGCCACTTAACTGAATGTTACAATTAAATTAAAATGTTTTAAAGTTTACATGTGCAATTTCTGAAATTAGTTGAATTTAGGATTGCTCTTTTAGACTTAAGACTTAAATACATCTTTATATGCAACTTCAGAAATACATTGACTGTCTTTGAAGTGTACTGACAAGCATTTATAGTAAACTAAAATATGTGTTAATGTCAGTGCTTTTGAAACTTGTACAATATGTCATGTTTTTAAGGCCCCACTTTAGGTGTTTTTAATTACTGTATACCTACATCAAAAAAGTAAATTGATCTATCTATCTATCTATCTATCTATCTATATATATATATATATATATATATATCTCATTAACATTTTATTGCAGAAAACTGTCAGCAATTTTCATCACTCAATTCATGTGGATTACTTTTACAATGTTTTTTGTACTTCTTGAAGTGTGTGAATATTGGTTGAGTAGACTTTCAATGGATGGATTAAAAACAGCTTCAATATTTTAGATTTTATATAATATTTTAATGAAATTAAAGTGGGTCAGTTTAAAAACCAACTTCATGGTGCAGTTTCAGTGTGCTGTTTTACATTTAACAATGCTAATTACAGAATGTTATGTAGATAAACTAGTCAGTAGTTGGATGACTAGTTGACCATTCTACCTAGCCCTAAATCTAAATCCATGAGAATCTGGAAAATGGTTTCAAAATGATGGGCCTTTAACTAAAAATCTGACAGCTGAGCAATATGTGGCTGAACATATGGTGTGAAAGATCTACCTGCTTTTATCCTGTTATAACCGTGCTCTGACAGCTCCTGTTCCAAAGAAACACATGAAAGTGCCAGCTCTTCTGTCCATGCTGAGAGTTAGTTGAGGAAATGGAGCGTAAGAGCCATCATTAATAACATAACCCATGTGATAACACAGCACGCCTTCCATCCAACTGAGAGACACATGGCAAAGCTAGCCATTTGAGTCCTCCATTAATTCAGAACAACACTGTCTACAGCAGTCACTTCCATAAAGTCATTTCATACACTGCACCATGTTTCCTGCTAATGACAGAACACAGAGAGCCACATTAGGGAGGAAGAGGCAATCTTGGCAAAAGGTCAATACGTAACAGTAACTACAAATAACTACACCATATTTTTAAATCTTGTCCAAACATCCAAGGTTAACAACTATATACACTTAACTATCCAATCTGAAGGGCCTTCATCTGTGTATTAATTTGGGTGATGCGGGGAAGGGTGAGATGTTTCTTCTTCCAAAATGGATGCGCTTTGAGGATGTTATCACTTTTCCGGTCCATTACCAAATATAATGGATGTGGCCCACTGCCATCTTGATTTTCCCTCAACACCAAAACAAATTAATCTCACTAATGACTGCTCCAAAAAGAAAAGAGCACCAAAATCAGATAGAAGTATTCACCATCCATCAAAGCTGGAAATCCGACAAAACGGATAGCTCAAACACAATCTAACCCAATCATCTTGATCACTTTGTTTTGTTTCTCTCTTGCCTCAGACACCTTTATGCAATGAATTAGATCCCCATGCAGGAGCAGACGGACTTATTTATTACAAAGATGAAGAGAGCTGTTGGTACACTGCGTCCTTCAGCTGTTTTGAACCACTAAAATCTTCCTTTTATAAACATTAAACAGTTCCACAAAAAGCATTCATTATTCAGTGATTAAAGGGGCGGTTCATCCAAAAACGAAAATTCCACGATTGTGTAGACTTTATTATCATTTTTTAATAGTTCTTGATTATCGTTTGTCAGTTTTGATGAAAAATATCAGTTTAGACCATCTGCAAAATATCTTCTGTTGGGTTCCACAGAAGAAAGATAATCATAGAGGTTTCATATGACATTATCGTGAGTAAATGATGCTGACGGAATTTAGATTTTTGTGTGAATAAACCCATTATTAGCCAAAGGATGTCAGCAGTACCTGATTTCCAAACAGGTTGAATCCATTGATGGCTTCCAAAGCTGCTTTGGCTAGTCCCACCGAGCTAGAAGACAATAGATCAGATTCACAGTCACAATGAGCATCTCCTTTTTAAGACAAAAAGAATATTGCACTTGCTATTTGAGAACTTTTCATGAACAGAGAACTAAGCTCTCATTAAATACTCTTCTATTCCAGGTCCCGATATCGAAAGCCATCCATGAAAGGCTCCTTTGAGGTTAAACAAAGCTATTAATTTCTGTCATTTTTGCTTCTTCAGCCACTCACTCTTACGATTAGAGCACATGATTAGAGCTAGGTGTGCTGAGCAATAAAAAAAGTACCCAGTTGCTATTGGTGAAGAAAAATCAATAGTGAAAATGTAGAAAACGAGCAAACTGAAAGGCATTGGGGATAATTCTAAATTGAAAAGAACATGGAAGAATCCAGCTCTGCTCCATGCATCCCTTCCCAACAAAACCATCAGCTACGATCACAATCAAGCTACATGAGGTTGAGACACTATTGATTTTCTGCCTGGACAGAAAGCAAACATGCTCAGCCCCAGATATATTGGTAAAATCAGACAATGATCCTGACAGACTATGTTACTTTTACATTCAAGCTGGTAAAGTTAAAAATCACAAAACTGGATAATGTATAAAAAATGAGGGGGAACCGTCTGCTGTAATGTGTTACTATAACTGGCTCTGTATTGGTGACGGTTGGTCTGGTCTTTGTAATTGGATGAAATACCCTTCATTCTCATTTTAATTAAATGGAAAGTTTCTGAGAGAATTTCAAAAGAAACTTTTAAACAGGCCTCTTGAATGGTCGTGAATTACAGCCCTCTGGAGTTCTGTGACTTTACTCAAAATCTGGCAATGTTTCAATAGAATCTAACAACATCGCTTCTGAAAACAATAAAGTGACATCTATTTCCTTTGTGCTGGTCTGGAGTACACTGATATAAAACATTTATCACACATCTCATTCTGAGCACCAGCCACAGCAATACAACAACTCTTTTTACTCTGTACACAGAATAATCGTGTTAGAAGAACAAACTCATTAATTACTTACAAGAAACACATTTGCTTCAGCTAGCAAAAATTAATATTTACATTTATAATATTCATTTTGAATGGGCTCTATAAAACAGAGTGGTATAGATGTGATGCTCATTAAATGTACAAAGCACAGTTTTACTAATCCTTTTAAGTTTTAGAGAGATTATCAAACATCAGATCATATCATTTTAAACATTTATTTCTTATTTAAATGACCAAGGCTGAATTTATTTGATCAACAATACAGTAAAAACAGTAATATTACGAAATATCACAATCTAAAGCAAAAATGTTGTTTTTAAATTTATTTTAAAATATAATTTATTTCTGTGATGGCAAAGTTGAACGTTACTCCAGTTTTCAGTGTCACATGATGCTTCAAAAATCATTCTGTTAATGCTAATTTACTTATTATTATAAATGTTGAAAACAGTTGTGCTGCTTATTTTTTGATGAATGGAAAGTTTAAAAGAACAGCATTTATGTGATATAGAAATATTTTGTAGCAGTATAAATGACTTTTCTGCAGTAAAACAAGACTTTGTGTACTTCTAGTTTAATTGTACTGTACTTGCAGTTATCAGAGTTGTTTAAGGTAAAATTGCAAAGCTTTATGCTATGCATTTTCTGAATAAGTCAGAAGAAAAAAAAACAAGTTGCAATTATACCTGCTCTTCCCTACTTGACAGCTCTCTAAAATATATAACTGAAAGATTGGTGAATCATAAATGGATCATTATAAAGTATTTCAATATCTTAAAAATATTAAACAATATTTTTCATTCAGTTAAAAAGTGCAAAGAGCAGAAGTCAATACTCTAATTGGCCCTCAGTGGGGATGCTGTGAAGGCAAGATAAGGAAAGCAGTGATGGAGAGAATCATTATCGAGTCTGGTTATGAAAGAGAGGCAAAGCGATGTGTTGGGAGTTCTATTGACTTGCTCCTCTTATAAAGCATATTGTCTGGGCAAATCCACAGTCCATACCGTCTGCAGAGCACCAAGAATCGTTTCTGCAATGGGCAGATAGGAGCTTCTCTATGTGAGTCCTCTCAGTTAGAGTTCAGTCACTCATGGACTCACCCAGAGGAGGTGAAATGAAGTGTCACCCTTACTGGAGGGCCATCACAGGCATGCTCCACTCTATAACCTCCTCAACATGAGCTCAAACTTTCACATCGTTTTAGGCGCTGGGTTTCATAAATGCGAGCAGCAAACAAAAGTTTGTTTTATTTCATACAGAGCATGAGGAATGCTGCCTTAGTACCGAGCAAAAAAAATACAGGTTTAGAGAAAAGAAACGTGCTCTGTGCCTTGTGCACTAATTAAAATGAAAAAGACAACTGAATTAAGTATATACTCACTGTCTTTGTACAAGACAATCACTTATGAATATGGATGCAACCAAATTAAAATTCTAGGTGATACCGATAAGCCAATAATACAAATTTTATTCTCCTTTGTGAAAACAATTAATACATTTATAAAAGACACAAAAAAAACTAAAATCAATCACTTTAAATGCTAAAAGTGAATATTAAAATGTACAGTGTGAAAAATCGATATTTATCAGAAACGAAATATTATATTTAGCAGTGCTAGAATTAACACTACTAAAGACTTTTACATTGTTGTGGATTTCTATTTCAAATTAAATGCTGTTCTTTATTTTTTTCAGCATTAATAATAAAAGGAAAGATTTCTTGAGCACCATATCAGCATTTAAGAATGATTTTTGAAGAATCTCTGAAGACTGGAGTAATAATTTCTGAAAAATCAGCTTTGCATCACAGGAATAAATTACATTGTAAAATATATTAAAATAGCAAACTGTTATTTTAAATTGTAATATTATTTCACAATATTACTGTATATATATCTGTATCAAAAAATGCATCTTTTCTTTCAAACAACATTTAAAAAAAAATCCAATATTAAAGTATCAAATATTGGCAGATCCTGATAAACTGAAGGAACTCTAATTTTGTCTAATAACCAGTGTTTTACTGATATATTGTGCATCCTTAACTACAAATTATATTGTAACAGTTTTATTTAATAACAAAGTTATAGAAAGGAAAGAGAAAGACAATGATAAACCTTACCTGGAGTGCAGCTCTGTGCTTCCATTGTTATATTTGCTTCCCCGCTCCCACATGCCAAAGTCTGGCACACGATACGCTCTCTCGACACAGAACACCAGATTCTGGATGAATGATACCTACAAATGTAAACATGTCAGGGAAATGTGTCACACCAAGATCTCCATCTCCTTTGCTTGCTATCCAGATATCAGCGCACATCAACAAATAAAAAAGGCCTGCTCTCAAAGCTTTTCTAGGCCATGAGTGTTTTTATTTGTCAATACATCAGCATTCCTTCGTGTTACCCATCTAACATTCTGATTATACATGAATTTATTTGAATAATGATCCACTGTTAAAAAGCAGCTAAAGTAATCCATCACTTCCATGGGTGGCATTGGTAATATCATAAGCCCCTCAACAATTCCCACTCCCAGTATGGAATGAGGCCAAAGGAAAAACAAGATGAGGGAAAGAATGATGACTTTGTGGTACATAAATGAGGAAATGTTCAAACACCCGGAGAGGCCGGGCTGACAGTGCTTTTAATTTAACATGAAGAGAACTGAGGGCCCCTAAAGCACGTTAAAATGGGGCACTGAGGAAGGTAGGGGAAAGACAAAATGCAGAGGGAGAAAGAAGGAGAGAGCGATGGCTTGAGCACTTTTATTTTGGGCCTGGACTAAAATGATTAATGTGACGAGCTTTATGGTATCTTAATGAATACCGCTGGCCCGGGGTGGCACTATTTTCTCTCTTCTTCCTTCTCTCAGCCACATAGAGAGAGTGCAGAGCAGGAATGGAACTTTTCTGAGGATGAAGATGGATCAGTCATGGTCGTTCTTGTTTAAGGTGTTTTAGTTAATAATTGTACAGTAACTGCTGAAGTGGCCCTTAGTCTATATGTCTTTCAAATAGTAGATTTAAACTGACATTTCTTAATCACTCAGATTAATGGCTCAAGTTTTAAATGAGCTTCAAAACTAAGATGACACACAGAAACGGCTGTTTGATGGATCTTCAGTAGACACTGTTAGCTATGTTTAAACATATCAAATGACTTTAAGTTCCTTCCAGTTCCTTATGAAATATTCTGAAAGATATCAGTCCACAACTCTGACTTGTAATGCAGCCTGGAATTAAGACACATCATATTGGCTCATCTGGCCAGAGATCTGCCTAGCCTGGTTTCTCCCAAGGTTTTTTCCTCCATTTCTGTCAACAATTGTTTGGGTTCCTTGCCATTGTTGCGTTTTGGCTTGCTTAGTTGCACTTGATATTTGCCAATATTATTGACTTGACTACACGGTCACTATTGGACGTGAACTGAAATGAACTGAGCTGCGCTGGATGAATTTAGGGATAAATTAAACTTTAGAGATGAATTAAACTCATTCCAAAATGGATGGACTTTACACAGCTATTGAGCCAAACAACAATCAACAACTAACTGATTTTAACTGAATATTGACTGTTTACTGTCTTTTTAGAGCTGCTTTACAGCAGAATTTGGTTTTCATCACTAAATCACTATTTTCTTGTTTATCAGTGTAAAGCTGCTTTGTAAAGCTGTATTGTATAAAGTACTATATAAATAAATGTGACTTTAAATGTTGTTAAATATTCCTACAGAATAGTGTCAAGATAAGTAAATATTACAGTTTCTCACTTTTTACACAAATTTTTAGTTTTCATTGTATTTGTAAAGCTCAAACATTCAAAGTTTATCAAGAACTACAAACCAACATGTGGTCCCAAACTAGCAAGTTCTCCTTTAACATCTTAATTTAACCTGAAACCGCAAATCTGTTGCCCATCCTGGCATATTTGCATTTTATTAAAAACAAGGATTTCATCAGTATGATTGTCTTTTACTAGATGCTTATTGTTAGAAAAAAAAAAAAATCATCACACATATTAGGGTTAATCTTTATTCAGACTATCTGAAATTTTGGCGAGTTGAAAAACAAAATAAAACCTCATTTATTGAAAAGTATCAGAAACCTTTGTTTGGAACCATTATTTTTCATTTGTCAGATGGACGACCTCACTAGAGCAACCAGGGACTAACTAGCTACAATTGAGGGCTACTAGCTCACGAATTCCCCTATAACCACTCAATCCAAATCCAAAGCCAAACCAGAACCAAGGCACACATTATATAAGATAAATACACTGCCAATGATGAGTAGGAAAAATATGAAACTAGCTATTTCTCCCCGATTTGTTCTGCTGTTCATTAATAATGGAACGTAATGGACTGCTGATTTCACAACTGTGTTTTCTAATTGCATTACACACCCGAGCAGGCACTGTTTAGAGACATCAGTTAGCAACTCTTTTGCAAATAGCAAAGTAAAAGCTACTGTGACAATTTGTTAAGGTTTGAGAGGAAAGCTCAGCTAGAAAGGTGATTCTGCCTGTCATATACACAATATAGTTGTACACGGTAATTGATTAAAAACACAACATTTAAGAGTAACCATTTCCAAGAAAAGGACAATGTGGTTGAATAAATAAAAGCTGCAGTTATTCAACAGACAGTGGTTTATCAGCAGAGTATTAAATAAATGCCCCTGGGAGAGGACAGCAGGAATAAAAGACGCAATTAATGAAGTCTGTGGAGCCCAAAGAAAAGAGAAAGATTACACAACTATTACAGCAACCGCTAACACATCTCAGTGTCTCCTCTGGTGTGAGTCTAGGGGTCATGGGTGAATGCTGGCAGAATTTGAAGAGGTCTTTTTAACGATACTTTCATATTTGTGCTACAGTATTGTGTATATATTAGTGCTTGAGCAGTTGCATAAGTGATCTCTCAGCTTGGTAAAATGCAGGAATTGGCATTTATGCTCTTTGCCCTTAACCATTTCAACTCAGCTTAACTTTTTTTTCTGCAGTAATGTTTCTTACAGCTAAATTGCTCAATACAGTCATAGCCAGAATTCCCTAAGAGCAAGTCCTCAGGCAGAAAGACAGATACTAAATATTGAGACTTGAACCTGTTGAAACGTCTATGTGGGGAAATCTTTTGCCCTCACATGAATTTCTAGATTCCATAGATTACTATAGACAGGTCTAGATTTAGTCCGTGAAAATTCACTAAACAACTATAAAGGCGTGTAGTTTTGTAAAGCTGCTTTGAACAATATGCATTCTGAATAGTGCTATGCACATAAACTTGAACTCAACCAAACTGGATTTAACTGACATTAATTAGATTGATACTGGTATTTTTTTATGAGTAGTTCATGCAGTCATACCTCATCTGTATTGTAGATTATTTGTAGGCCAGAACAAATCATTTCAACCAGGTACAACA
>JAUZSZ010000095.1:24186839-24202574 GCA_034780575.1 Labeobarbus marequensis | reverse complement strand
GGACCACTATACCAGTACGAACAAATCAGGCGAGCCATGTTATGCGACTAATATTAAAAAGACACATGCTTTTCATATGCAGCGCATAGGGAACTTAAATTCAGCAACAACAGGCCGATTAAGGATTCAAGCTGCCAGTTAAGGCAATGTTTTTTGGGTTCTGAAATCATTAATAACACATCTGAATTATAACTCGGTCTCGGGAGAAACTGTCGTAACAAAGATTATGTCAGCTGCCCAAAAACAACTACAAATGTTGTGCGTAATGACTGGACTACAAACAGAAGCAGTCACGGTAAACAGTTTAGCCCATCAATGCATGCTGTGAGGCCACTGACAGAGCCAGATCTCACCCTTGGGTCCTGTTTTATTTATTTATGGAGGAGATTATGGAGGATCTTTCTTCACAGCTAAAGTGATTGTGGAATATTTAAAAAAAAAAAAAATATTTTTATGACTTTGAGATATTTTTCATGTAAAACTGGTAGTGACTAGGACAAGGACAACAAAAGCATGTTAAAGGTGATTAAAAAAGCATGATATAGAGCAGGAAAGTCATTTAAACAAATGTAAGGAAGCTGAGAGAAAGTTTAAAACATGTACATTGCATATATAAAATGAAAAGAGAAACAGTGAAATAAGTAAATTGAAAATATGAAATAAAAACATCAAAAAGGGGAAAAGATGAATTCATGAAATGGAAGCAATGTTGATTGGCATGATGTGCAATAAATATACATATAAACTCAGATTAGAACTTAACTGTAGCTTACATTTCCTAATAGCACACTATTTGCTTTATTACATGTTACATTTATAACTGTAGAGCTCCTTTACCTGAGACAGAAAAGCAGAGCAGCAGCAGGAAAACTGTGAGAACATTCTGGAACTTCCATCTCCACCACCTACCACCGATGAACGAAATCCTGCCAATCAGATTTAGCAAATTAAATTTCAAAACAAAACCACAATTCAATTTATTACTTACATGTAATTTTAGTACAGTGTAAATACACAAAAACCACAACTGCACTGGAGGTTTCATTAAATGGACTGCCATTAAAGCCGGGAACGGCTTTATTTGACGGATGTTTGGAAACAAATTTGAGTTTATTTGTGCAAAAAAATGCAAATTGCATCATGAATTGTTGTCTCTGGTTTTCTTAGTCACTGACTTAAAACACTTCATCCACAGCAACTGGCATAAACTTCATGCATTAGCTTTTCTCACTCTCACACACACGCAGAAGCACAATATCTTTATTCATGCGTCTATAATTTGGGAGAACTTTGAAGGTTTCAATTATGTATTTGTGGCATGGAAACAATTTTTTTCTTGTCAGAACAGTGACCACAGCCATGCAAAAACTGCCCCGTTACATAATGACTAATCACTCTCCCACATCAGCCATAATAAGTTTGCTGAAAAAGATCATGGATGGTGAGGTTTATAAAGGGGTGCACCACTATTTACAAAGCAAAACTTGAAATGACAGGAAACTAGAGGCTAAAAAAACCATAAGAGAGTGTGTTATCTGTTAAAGTGGTTCATGCATTTATAGAAAATATCATAGATGCTAGAATAAATGGAATGATACCTTGAAAAAGCTATTTAGCTATACAGAAAACCAGTATCTAAAAAAAAGAAAATGATAATGCTTAAAACTACAATGCCGTTTCATGGTCTTAAAGAGACAGATCACGCCTCAAAAAAACTTAAATTCTGTCAACATCTCATGACTGTAATATAGAACACAAAATAATTATTTTGAAAGTCAGTGAGGTCTAGACAACATTGAACTCCATTGACTTTCACAGCACAGACAAAAATCAGGGACATTTTTGAAAAGGTTTTCTTGTGTTACACGTAAGTCAAAATGAGTGTGAAAAAAAATCACTTTTGGGTGAACTATCCCTTTAAACTATTATTAACCCTACAATACACTAACCATCCAATGTCCATCCATGTTAAAAAAAAGAGGTCAGGATACTGAGATGTGCAGTACAAAAGAACCTACTCCACATCCAAAGCAATGACTGCAGTCTAAAACCTGCTCAGAATGGATCACTATTTTGGTTCTTCAGATCCACAATAATGGACTGTATATGGAGCACTGCCCAGGAGTCCCTGCTCTCATTCCTTCATAAAAGGACTGTGCTGTTCTAGCAGAGGCTACTGACACTATCAGCATCAGTTTTCAACTTTAAAATGGTCCTTCTGAGAGCTTTTTGTCACAGATTGTTGACTAGCTGCAAAAACTCCAACAGAATTTTTAGGTTTTTACTGGAAAGGGAAGTTGACAATAATTTTGAAAATAAAGGCTCAATGATTCCGTGTAGCACCAGATTCAGAAAAAGAAGCCCTTTATCGTGGACATTTTTTGGCTTCTTGAGTTGGTTCTGGTTCTTTAAAGATAAAAAACGAGTCCTGATGTTACATACTGTAAATATCAATGTTATTCAGATCAGCATATTATTTTCCCAAGCTCTTTAAAACATCAGAACATAGCTGGTTTTCTATAGAACTAGAGAAAAAGTTCTTCAAATTATTCTTTTATTGAATCCAGGAGTAAAGAGTAAAGTTAGAAAGCACGTAGCACAAATCCGCACATCCACCTCAGAAGAATCAACTGCACATATCTGTGACTTTTCACTACAAACCACATTAAGATGCCATGATAATGAATTTGAAACTGGATTTCAACAAACAAACCCTGATTTGAAATCTGCTTCCAAGGCGGCGAGTTCTGGTGAGTCATTATCCGACGTCTATGGAAAATGAAGATTCCAGCGGGAGACGACAACCACTAGAGACCTCGTAAGTTATTCTGACGAAGACATTATTTGTTTAATTGGGCATTGTTCATCTGTATTAGTATTAAGGTGATAAATGTCTTCATTATTATAAATGGAAGGAAAATTCCCTCCATCTGAGACAGAGTATGTTTTAATGAGATTATCGCAATGCTTCATTTGATACTATGGTTAATAACACATAGTCTGTTAGCTTTTGTTGCCAAGACTTGAAGTGTGTGAAGTTATAAGATACTGTGTGAGGTCCCAAGATCTTGTTTCATTTTAACAACCACTGTCAAAAGATAATAGAGATCTCTATTTTCAGCCCACAGTGCAGTTTAGCGAAGGCAGAATTAGCCAGCAGGACAATAGACAGGGCCCTGAATTCATATTTTATTAAACAACCACAACATGCCATCAGTAGCATTCATTAGGCAAGCCACAATTGTGGAATAAAATGATTAAATAGGGCATGAAATGAGAAGGGAATCTTATCTAAGAGGAATGTAAGTCAACACCCTGACATAAATCACTGTTACAAATCATAATGATAATCCTCATATCATCCCTGTTAGGTGGTGCATTTGGCATGAGTGATCAGAATGAGGCCGTTTATTTAGACCACCATATAAAATTCATGTAATACATGACATTAGGGAACATATGAATATTGTTCAGAGCGCTCCCCTAAGCATATGTAAATACACATGAATGGGGTCAGCGACTCAAGGGACCGTGCGAGCAGCATAAAGAACTTGATTCATCATGGCAAAAATGAGTTGGAAAACCAGAAACAGGCGCTTCTGGTATTCAAAATGCTAAGACCCTCATGCTAAGAAAATCATAATGCAAAATGAAAAGAATTTGCATTAATATGAGCTACTACAGAGTTACCTAAACCTTAGATGTAACTGAAAAATACATCAACACTTTGACAGTTTTTAATTACTTCACTACAGCTGTCAACACTACAGGTAAATGGGATATTCATCATTCTCTGACATGAGCTCATCTCATTTAATGACCTAAGAAATTCCACATTAACCTACTTCATGGTTGTGCCTTAAAATCAAGTAGATGTCTGTGATGCTTAAAAACGCTGTGTAGGCAGGCAGCTTACTATAGTGAGAGAGACAGACTATGAGTGGAAGCTATAATTTAGACGTAGACATTTTAAATACTATTTAGTTGTTTACAGTTTTATTTGCGGTCATCTAAAAGTCCAATAAGCAATTCATCTGCCCACCACCAACACTGTAATGTGACACCCATTCTTTTGGACCATGGATATTTCACTCTAAGTAAAAGTAGTAAGTAAAATACAGCAAAATACGCACAATACATCAATAAAACATAAAACAAGATTACATGCACTTTCCATATATAAAAGTAATTGACCTGCTTGAATATCAACGTTGTTTAAAATAAAAGAAAATACATAAAATATATAAATAAAACACGTCGCGGTCTCACAGCTCACTCAGTTTCTAATAGAGTTATTGTTAGGATTAATTTTAGACGGTATTTTGAACATTTATTAAAACCTATCAGTATCTTCTGGTCGCATTATATTTCCACTAATCAGAGCCCTTTATTGTCAACGAAAGTTAAACAGGGGGAAAAAACCCAAAAGATTTATTTACTTGAGACTTAGTCTGAATATGTAACGTTAGGCTAATTTCACGAAGAAACATAAGAAGTTTAAAAAGTCACTTACATGATTTCATTAAAGCTCGTCTCGTTGAAGAAGCATTATCTCTCTTCTCCTATTTGAACAACTTGAGACAACTTTGAGAGGCAGCCCACCATCAACTTTCACGCGCCACACCAGTGATTAACACACACACATATCATCACCGGAGACGTCGAATTCTTAAATTAACTTCACTATCTATTTTTGATGGATGAACCTGTTCTCCGAGCAGACAAATGCCGGGTAAAGCATTAACAAGAGTTTACTAGACAAAAGTTTGTCCAACCGCTGGAGGCAGTTCTCAATAGAGCCCCACCCTTCAGTGAGAGAAATCCCGAGGAGACCCCAAAAAGAATAAATAAATAAATACATGAATACGTTGCATTAGTGTTTGGTACACACTGTTGCTAGGATTAAATACGATAATATGAGCAACAATGTAGAACTAGAATGAAGCATATGACATGTTATTTATATATGCTAACAACACACACACGTGAAGAAAAAGCACCCAGAAAAATATGAGAAATAAATGTGGTATTAAGTGTTTTCTTTTGTGTAATTTTTAATTAACTACATTATATGAACCACATATACAGTAAACATACACACGTGAGAAAGAAAAACAATGAAAAAGAACACGATTTTTTAAACTATACACACACACACACACACACACACACACATATATATATACACATACACACAATGTATTATATAATTTTAAATGAACTACATTTCATTTATATATATTTATTAATTTTAAATAAATTACCTGTTAAAATAAAATAAATCAGAAATTTAAAAATGTAAAAAAAAAAAATTGCAAGAACAAAATATATAGAATTCAGTCATTTTTCTAATTATATTTTCATTAAATTATTACTTCTTACTAACTTGTTAAAGACCTAAAGAAAGGATTGTAAAGATGAGCTTGTCCTCAGTCACCCATGCTAGCTACTTTGTTTTCAACGTCAGAGAAGATCTTCCAGTTAGATAGTTCCTACAAGTCGGATAGCTGTATTTGCATGTACCTCAGATACTTACATTTCAACATTCAGGTCAAATAGTACACTCTACAGAAATCTCAGGTTATGTGCTTGTAACCAATTCCTGTTTACGACAAGCCTATGAGCTGATGAATGATAATACTACACATTTTGTCATCCTTTATTTGGATGTAGAGCCTGCCTCTTTCTTTGAATCAGATAGAGTCCCTGTAGGGGACTGTTAGGTTTTGATCTATTGTGGGTGTGAGAAGCCATACACAATAACATGGACATTTATTATAGGCAAGCTACATTTATGTGTTTTGTTTAGTATTGAAATTTACAGCCACAATGACGTTTTATCACCATAACACAGGAACTTGGCTGAGGATTTTTAATGTAAAACAACTACAGAGCCAGAAATTAAGAACATTGTTTGAACGATCCTTCCAAATTCTTTGCTGTTCACAAATTACTCATTTGTTCTGCTCAATAGCCATTGCAAAATATGGTAAATTTGAATGATAATGCAGCATTCATGGTGGTAAAAAAGATTTAAGGGCTTTCTTTTTTTCCCACAGCACTGATAGTGATCAAGTCATAAACTTTATCTGTGTGCGTCAATGTCAATACACTTAAACACACTTTAAACACTAAAAAGAGATTATAAAGTCAGGAAATTTGATGAATGTGGTCACTCAGAATTTAAGGTTAATTTTTAAAGGTTAAAAGACAATGTTATGGTTTAATCCTCCTGCTGTCCTAGATGGATTTTATCAGAAGCAATGCATTACTTTGTAAATTCACTTGAGCCAGTTAAACCAGAGTACAAAGGAGTAAGACAGGTGGGATGGAAAATCCCAGGTGATGTTCATTTGCATCCACAGTGAGGCAGGAAAGGATTCAGGCAAATGCAGATGCATGCAGAGATAGCTAAGTCTACTTCCAGATAAGTGCAATGCCCTATCTATTACACTTCAGGCTAAACTGTGGAAAAAGAGGAAAAGAGTGACACTGCTAATGCAACCGCAACAATCACAAGTTGAGCAGAAAACAACAGGAACTCTCTATTGTAATTAGATGTTTCCTGAATATGCACACTGAACTGACCAAGTTCAGTCATGCATAGGGCTGAATGTGGGTTGTGTAAAAAAATGACCTATCGTAACATAACTACGCTCAGTGTGCATCACCTTTAGTGCCTTTTAAATACAATATCATCCCCATCTTTCAATCTGCAGGAATACTTACTGTGACGCATACTTCACTGTTACTGTCACCTGGAATGATTGAAAAATAAATATTACGTATGGGAAAAAAAAAAAAAAAAAAAATCAAGCATTTATGACAGTGAAGGAAAAACATGGAAGCCGGTTTCCACCATGTAAAAAGGTAATTGTGACTTTTTAAAGATGTTAACTCATACTTGTGAGACACTGCCAATCTAAAAAGGAAAGTACAAATTCTGAGATATTCACTCGTAACTGCAAAAAACAGATCAAAATTATGAGATAAAAAGTTGCAAATTACCATATATATATGTTTTTTTGTATTAATAGTAGTAGAAGCAGCAAATTGAGATGAACTCAGAATTCTGTGAAAAGTCATAATTGTGAGATGTAAACTCAAAATTCAGAGAAAAAAAAAATTCAATTGCGAGAGAGAAACTCGGAAAATGGAAATTCGTAATTGCAAGAAAAAAAGTCAGAATTCTAAGTTTATGGGTCAGATTTACTAAAAAGTGAAAATTAGCATTAGAGCACAATTCCATAAAAACGCTGATGGGAGGAGAAAATTCTGCATGTGATTTACTGACAAAGTGTACATTAAAGAACATGCAGCCAGATCATTTCCATAATGACAGCACAATCTACCAAGAGCAGCACAAATTAGTGCCTGCTTTAAGACATGCTTTTTTTTATCAGTAATTTGATGAGCACAAACGTTAGCAAATCGCGTTGCGTGATTCATTTTAATACTCTCATGCCATAAATTTTGCGTCTGAAAGGGAAACTCCTACAAATGCATATTCAATAAGGTCAGGCGCAAAAATAACTGTCCACGCCTTTTCAACGCTAATTCTTCACTGCGCGTTTACTGTCAGTAAATCCTGACAGTACTATTTTCACACCAAAAGACGGTGTGCACTGGCAGAAGCTGTTAGTAAATCTGGTAATAAATCACAGCATAAGTGGATACTTTAAAAGACAGAAAAAAAGAGCACTGGAGGATGTAGATATTTACCTACATTGTAGGAAATGTTCAAATGTCTATCACCAATGTTTGTCACCAATGAAACAAAAGTTTGTCAAAATGAAACAGTTATTTATTGAGCGTGCAGCTTGTGAATGACTGCAGGTAAAGACAATTTGTATCCATATGTCTGTAACAGTATCAAAATATGGGAACAGTTTTTTGTTGACTAGAAACTCACCTAATATCCACTCCACCCTCCACCAGCCGCTAAGGTGAGGCAGGTGACGTACACCGGTGCATTATATCAACTTGCCTCATTTACTGTCCTCTAGAGGACCTTTTCCCCTCTCAGTACCCAGTAGTTTACATATTGCCGGGGAAGCCCTCAGTTATTCCATCCTCAGAGGAATAAATAAACAATTTAGTTCCGTTCAATGCTGCCAAGTCCTCAAGGCCATGTGTGTTTTGACATAAATCTGAAGCTGAACATGAAAAGAATTTAAGCCTTATCACAGACGTGTAATATTTGTTCTGGATTTACATCCCTGTATCTCCAGCCCTTTTATCTTTTGCCATGTTTAAAACACCCACTTGCCCCTTTTTTTCCCTCAGTGTCATAAATGCTCAAACACACATATTTATACCTCCCCTCTGAGCTACAATTCAGTAGACAGAAAAAGAAGTCCGAGTGAGCAGTCAGCGGGTAGCAGGAGAGTACAGGAGGAGGGGAGAGGCCAGGTGCTGTAATTTCCTGTGATTGCGTGCTCTAAACACACAGACAGCGGTTGGTGTGTGTGTGTGGATGAGTAAGTGTGTGTTGGCTACAGGCAGAGAGGGAGAACTATGGCAGCTGATTGCATTCCTGTTCATTTATTAGAATGCAGATGAGCTGCAATGAGGAACATCTGCGTGCTTTGTTCAGTCCAGTGCACGCTCCTTCCGTGCCTCTGCTATCTGTCACTCTAGAAACCAAACCCCCACCCCACACGTTACAACTGTACATGAGAACTCATAAAGGAAGGTCTTTTTCTTTCACTATAACAGATTAAATTTTATGAATGATTCGCTGTGGTTTCAGTTCAGTCCTGTCAGTTACTCTAGTTCTTTTTATTTGTTTGTTTTGCCTTATTAGACAGATATTGTAGAGAAAGATACTAAATTATCAGGGAGAGAAAGTGAAAGGTGTCACACACCAGACTCGGCAGGTAGATGGTATACAGCTAATTTTGAGGAACAAGTTCGTCTTTTTGTGGTCTGTCAAGGTTGTGCAAAATTGAGAACTGGAAAATGTAATATATCTACCTATCGTTCTATTGTTTTGTCTTTTTGTCATTCTATCTGTCGTACTGTCTATCGTTCTATCAATCTTTCGTTCTATCAGTCTGTTGTTCTACCCATCTGTTAGATATCCATCTACTGTATCTGTTATATATCTCATTCTATTGTTCTTTCTATCTATCTATCGATCTATCGATCTATCGATCTCTGTTGTTTTATCATTCTATCATTCTGTTGTACATATCCATCTACTGTATCTGTTGTTGCCTATCTATCTATCTGTCTGTCTGTCTGTCTGTCTGTCTGTCTGTCATTCTATAGTTCTATAGTTCTATCTATCGTTCTATCTGTTGTATTGCTCTATAATTCTATTCTACCGTTGTAACATTCATCCATCTATGTCTATTTGTCTGTCTGTGTCTGGAAACTTTAGAGCTTTTTGTTTCAAACTATTTGTTTTAATTGTACTTTTTCAAACTAAAATTACAATTGTTTCCTGTTTACTATTCAATTTCAGTTAGAATTAATCTAAAAACTAGAATTTAAAAGGCATTTTCAGTTCAATTTTGAGTGGCACACAACTTGGCAGTTTTGATCAATCCTCTCCACCTGTCTGCCATTGGTCAGTCAAACAGATAGCCACGCCCCAAATTCATGCCATTAGTTAGTCAGTGTTTCTGTGTCTGGCTGCTTGAACAAACAGAGCCACACTATTTCTGCAAAAGTTGACTCACTTCTCTCTGCATATGAAGCTGGATTAGTAGTATTTAGCATAGACACTGCAGCTTTATGTGTGAGGAGAGTTTTTTTTTTTCTTTTTTTTTCTATTTTTATTGAGGCGGAATGATTAGGTGATGAGGGACTGAGAGTGTTGCTTGTTACTGTAATCACTCCCTGACCTCAACCGAGACTGAGAGCCAATCATAAAGCCGTCTGCGTTGCTACTGGGTTAGAGTAAGGTAATGGATGTAATCTCCCGACTCCAGGCTATGATCTCACAACTTTGAAACCACCTGGTCACCAGTTTCATGGACTAGATTAAGAGTGACAGGTATTATTCCAGCTTTATGAAGTAGTGCACCACCACCTCTGATGGTGTAATGATGTGTGAGCGTCTGTGTGGGGCAGCTGTTATGAATGACATGAGACACAGTCACTTAGAGCGTCGGTGGTATCTGGTTTACCAGTGCGGAACAGAACATCAGGCCTCATGTCCAATTTCACAGCCATCACATCACAGCTATTCCATTGTTGCTGCGAACTCCCGGCAGATTCACTCTGCGGAATCTCCCAATGTCCTGGGAACAACAAACTGCAACACAATTTGGATCTGTTCCTTTTGTCACAACAAGGAAAAAACAGTTGAAGCTGTTCAAACAGAATCATATAAGAGTTGTTCAAGCGGGGAAACTGTTTACGTAACCTTATAAAGTTATCAAGATGTCATCATGATGAATGAACCATCATAAGGTTTTTACTGAATGTTTTTTTTCGACTGTCCACTTTATAGTTCTGTATTTCCCCTCAGTTTATCCTAGATGTCTGATGACAAGCCTGTCGCTGTGTGATTATTTTAATTTCTTTGTATTAGAGAGGTTTCCAGGATCTCCAAATGGAGCCTGTGGGAGGAATAGAGACAAATGTCGAGTCTTATCTCTATATGAAGGCTGACACTAAGCTCTGACAGTAAACAAGGGCATTATTAATGCAGTGAGTTCACAAAATGGCATTTCATTGGGATTAAGCACGTTTAGATGTATTCAGTGCTAAACCTTCTATCTTTTAATGGTTTTATGCTGTACTCTTAGATGGGCACTCCACAGCAGTACATGCACACACGCAAACACACAGGCACAGTGGGAGCGTGTCATGACCGTGCATATCATGCTTCAGCTCAGTGCACAAGCCCTGCTCGTAGCTTGTCATTGATAGAGACATTTCCACTATGTATGCATGTTTCCTTATCCTTTAGTGTGCGTGTGCAGGCATGTCAGTTTGTATGTTCAAACTGGTGTTCAATATTAGCCACGCATTCACAAACCACTAGCCTGAGAGATTTAAAATATATCTGACAGCTTCAGGCCACCAGGATGTTTGCCACAGGGAGGACTATAATACCTGGAGAAGGTTATCTGTTAGCATTCCTGTTCATAGATGAAAGCTGCTTGGATGTTGCAGGACCCAGAATGGTATACTACTGTTCCAAAGTTTGGAGTCAGTACATTTTTTAAGAAATTAGTGCTTTTATTCAGCAAGGACAGATCAAATTGATCAAAAGTTACAGTAAAGACATTTACTCTGTTACAAAAAAATCGATTTCAAATACATGCCATTGTTGAACTTTCTATTTATCAAAGAAATCTTGAAAAAAAGTGTATTTTGGTTTCACAAAAACATTGAGCAACACAACTTCCCAAAGATGACTTTTTTTCATACCAAATCAGCATATTAGAAAGATTTCTGAAGGATTATGTGATACTAAAGACTGAAGTAATGGCTGCTGGAAATTTGGCTTTGCTATCACAAGACTAAATAAAATTTTTAAATATATTAAAATGCAAAACAGTTATTTTATTTGCAGTAATACTGCTTTTACTGTATTTTTAATCAAGTAAATGCAGCTTTGGTGAGTATAAAAGAATTCTTTCAAAAACATTAAAAAATTGACCCCAAAATTTTTGAATGGTAGTGTATATGATTTGAAATCGACAATCAACAACTACTATAGTATAATGAAATGTTTTCAATTGATATATGTATATATGTTTATTCAATAAGAATCAAGGATTCAAAATAGTTGAAGAAAGAAAAATGTAAAAAGAAAAAAGAATTCCATAATGTATTTGGCAATGGTAACAAAATTAATTTCAGTTGTTCCAGAGTGAAAATGTAACCAGTAAATAACATACAGTATTTTGTTTTCCAATATTTTTTTCTTTTTGAATTACACTATTTTCTTTTTGAATTACACTATTTTCTGTTGCCTAAATTCCTTCATTACCTATTAGCCTTACTAGAAGGATATGCTGTTCTTGAATGTTATCCATCAAACTTTACAGAGGAGTGTCAGTCATATTGTCCTGTAGCAAGTTCACTCATTCATGGAGAACTAGGGAAGATGCACTTTTTCTCTCTGTTCTTATATTTCAAGCACAAAAATATATAAAAAAAAATATATAAAACAAAACTGTTAGACCAGGCATGAATGAAAAATTATTTCAGGCTTCATGTCACACCTCTCTTTTACCCCTCAGTACATTCACTTTGAAAACCAAAGACACATATTTGATTTCACAATCCTAATAACTCGTGCAGAACATTTGTCTGTCAGACCAAATAAGGAAATCTATACATTTTCAAAGGATGAGAAGTGATTGAAACATTTTCATGATTTGTTTTTCAATCACACACTTTTTTCTTTGTCCTTTCCATTTTCTCATATAATTTATGCTGGTGTTCTTCCACCCTGAACTTTCTAATTCGCTGTGTCTGTAAATAGTGCTGCCTGTCACTGCCAGTTTAAAAGTCTAATGCTGCATTTAGATAAAGACAGATGCACAAGTACACAGATGGTTCTTTGTGTGCCACTAATGAGCAATTAATGATTTTTTACTTTGCCTTTCATATGTGCTGTTCTGTAACGCACAGTCAGTTTTGGCCTCGAGAGAAGCAGAGAGTCTGGCTCTTATTTCATACCATTAGTGGGAATTTAGTGCACATTTTGCCTGATTCATTTTCTCTAGGCATAATTCCTGGCTGAAGATGTGTGCGGGAGCAGAGTTGCTGTTAAATTGTGTGATATAAGAGGAGGTGAATGTACTGCTGCCCGTGTTTAGCAGAGTGTTGTGAAGTGGATTTGATACGGACACTGCAATCAACTTGTCTCATCTAAGGACCAGATGTGTGGGACAAAGTTATGACTGTCTTTCCCTGTCTCTTTCTCTCTGTAGTGCTCAGTGGCCTGTGCTCCAATGACTGTCCAGAAAAAGTCAAGGTGAGTTCCAATCCTTCTTCTCGATCATGCAAGTCACTCAACTGGAGTGAGAATGGCATGTTTGGCATCACCAGGCACACATGCATTCTGTTCCCGCAGATTTCAGAAGAATTCAAACACCCGTCATTCACAGTGTTCTACACATTCCCTGTTTATTGTATGTTCATTTATTTTAGCCTAGGCAATTTTTCATTTATGTTTCCTTATTAAATTTGAGTTGAATATGCTGAATTTTAACAACCTGTAAGACTGTCAGCTCTGTTATTTTTCCTCCAAATCATCATGTGGCACTGAAGACTGGAGTAATGACTGCTGAAAATTCAGCTTTGCCATCACAGGAATAAATTACATTTTAAAGTAAACTAAAACAGAAAAAAGTTATACTAAATTGTAATAATATTTCACAAAATTACTGTAAAAATGTATGTAATATTGTAATATTACTAGTCTTTCATTTAAAGAAAAGTAATATCAATTATAAAATTAAATTATCTTATTTGGTATTTACTAAAGCAATTACTTGATGGAATTTAATCAGTTTAAAAAAAGAGAACCTCATTAAAAAAATAAACATGTAAAAAATTGTGCTTTGCCGACTTCTCTGCAATATAGCAAATTCTCTACACTGTCAAAACAAAAGTCTCACTTCAGACACTAATCAGCCAAACTTCTACCAATGCTGTTAATTAAAAAAGTATGTAACAGCATATCAGTCGACCACTACATGTAGGTATCTCTTATAAACATGAAACCTGATTTTGATTGTCTGTGAGTTCTGTCTTGTTATCTTGGCTCCTCTGACGTTACTGACTAGCTGTTGAGGTCGGGGACAAGTGTGTCACAAAGCTGTCCTCATTCTGATGAGAAGACAGGCTTTTATGCTCTCACTCTGTACCTCGTTTCCTTTTCATATTCTCATATTCTTCTTTCTTTTCTTCTGTCAGTCCATCTTTCACCCTCTCTTGCCATCTATTGTGTTTTTCTACATCCTCTTTGTCTTTTCTCCATTTTTGGAAAGTTTATCAGTTGTATGTTTTACATATATAAAAGTGTAAATATGTAGAGAATTAAATTACTCATAATTTGAACAACCAAATAACTAACACCCTATATAGTACGCAATTTAAAAAATACATTTCAGACACAGCTGGAATTTATTAAACTGGAAGAGCTGTAACAGAGAGGTGTGTGTGTGTGTGTTTTAGAGCAGCACCGTGCCCTTGGCAGGGTCCCAAAGCATTTCATTACTCTGTTAATACATGAGCGAAACACATACACACTCAGAGACCTCTGTTCGTTAGCTGTCATCCTTCGTAATGAAGAGATAATACAGCTTCTGCCCAGCCATTCATTCTCTACTTTAGACACGCACAAACACACACAGATCACGTCGTATGTGTTCTCGAACTTAGTGATATGCCGAGTGCAGACAGTTTGCCCTGAGGCCAGTGGATAGCAGAGGGCTCTATGATTAAATAAGAGCTCTTTAAGATGGGCCGCACTCCTGTCTCGCTCCAGCTGGACATCTGACATACATGTTACACGCATGTCCCACGCTGAATTACACGCGAGTCCCACGCTGAATTAAAATTCAGATGCAGAAATAGGGATGATAGTTGTAGAAGCGTGCAGTTCAGATGAATTCATGTGTTCTAGATCATAGCCATTTGCATTTGTCCTGATTTTCCAATGTTGCATGATAACACCGTTGCATATCATGCCTGATCACAGCCAGTGTAAATCACATACGGTAGGTTTCCTTGAAGTCGGCACGAAATTAAAATTCACCTTATTTAAATACATGCTATAGATCTTACTGGGAATATTTCAAGCAGACATATGTTTCTCTCCATTTTTTTTTTTTTTTTTAAATGTGACCTTGTTATGTTTAATCGAAATTTCATAACTGGACCTTCTGGTGAAAACAACATACTTTTCTTTGGTGATTGGAGAAGCTCATGTTCATCTGCATCCACTTTTAATTGAAACACCAACATCTCAAAATCCAATCAACAACCAATTTATAGAACCAAGTCTCCATTCTACATTATTTATTTTCTAGAATCCATTTTACTTGGATGTACATCACAATATGGAAGAAAAGATCTGTTGCTATTTCTGTTTCATTGCAAGTTTAAAGTTGCAGTGTGGGAGTAGTGGGAAATAGGCAATTTGAAAACTGCTGCCAGGTTATAATGAACTATTTGCTTGAAACAAAGGATTGTGTTCTTGTTTGTGCCTAGTTCTTTTGGAACCTATGATTCATGAAAAAATACAGTGAAATATTTGCTGTTTCTATATGCTTGGAGTATTTTAGTTTTTCTTTTAGTTTGGAGAACGTCTTAGTTAGTTCCTTAGGGGTTCTTTGTTCAAATATTTGGCCCACAGTTGTAGTTGTTCACAGAGGTGTTTGTTATTCCCAATCCAGTTCTTGTGACGTATCTGTTTATCTCCTTTTAGCTGCTTCTCGCCTCTCTGCTGTCTTAGGCATCACTTTGTTTCCTCTGATGCTCTATCTTCCCACGTTTACATTGTTTCTCTGTGTTCTCTGACTTGCTCAGTCTCAATTTTTGTCTCTTGCTGTCTGGTCTTTTCATCAGGGAGATCATGGGTTATCCACCTGTCCTTGTATGGTTGATATAGCCAAAGGCCCTCCAGCTGTTTATTATGCTTCAGCCAATCTGAAGAGTTTAATGGAGGTTATTTTTTGTTTTGTAACTGGCTTCTGAAGTTGCAGACATTATGTTTGGCAATCATGTCTGGGTCAGATTTTGTCTTCATGTGTGATT
>JAUZSZ010000095.1:24104841-24114954 GCA_034780575.1 Labeobarbus marequensis | reverse complement strand
CCACACCTAACCCTAAACCTACCAATACTAGGGGGGTAATAATCTGGCAGGGGTCAGAATTGGGCACAACACCGGCAATTTACTGTTACAACTTCTCATACCGGTAAATTTCTGGAACAAATTTACTGGTATTTTTGAAAGGGTCCTGTTCACACATGATCTCTTAATGGTAATTTGCCAGTAATTTACCAGTAAAGTCTGTATGTGTGAAAGGGGCTAATGTCATACTGTATCTGCATGTTGGGGTTTTTTTTTTTTTTTTTTTTTGGCCTGATCTAAAACAGTGATATGGAGTGAAAAATGATTTAGAGGACATCATACAGGGATCATGCACCCAAAAAAAAGACAATTGTCATTTTGTTCCAAACATTGATTCTCACCCATTTCATGCCTGAATGTGACACACCAAGTTTGAATAGGTGGAAATGTGAGTGATATTTGAGAGCCACAGTGGAGGGCAGTTTTCATTTTTGAGTGAACTCAGCATGACCTTTAAAGTCACTCAATCTCACGGCAGATTAAATGGGAGATATCCAATCAATAAAAAGGCCCTGGAGGTGAACCTAGTAATAATTGGCATCTTACTTTGTTCTCTCTTAAACAAGCTACTTGCACAGTTCGTAACAACAGATTACAGGGTTGAGCGGTGTGAGGAACATGTTTACTAGTGCTGTTCATTCTTATTGATCAGTGACCACTGCACCCTCACATTTCCTCCAATACACTGCAATGTACATGTGTTTTCGATTTGTGATCTTGCTCAGTGTTAAAAGCCATGCATTTAGAAAAACCTTTTCTTTTTCTTTTCTTTTTCCCCCCATGTCATGTTTTGTCTTGCTGTCTGAAAGTGTGCAGGGGTGAAATGCCTTTGTTCGCTCATTGTTCTTTTAATCATTACTCAGCCTAAGGCAACATGTGATTAACTCAAATTTTTGTAATTCCAGACTCCCATGATGCAGTGCTGCGTTTTAATACAGCTCCTACCGATGGTTATGAAAGAGATGTTGGGAATAAAACCACCATACGCATCATCAACTCTCAGGTGAGCGACGTTTGATGTTTTCAGTTCTTATTCATAGTACTGTGACTTTTTGTGAATCAGCCACATAATTGAAGCAGATCTCCTTTGAACACCCTCATGTCCTCTGACTGTGTGTTTTCAGCTAGATCTGAGTCATCATGTCCTAGTGGACACAAACTCACCTGGTAAACAAACTCAAACACACAATACAGAACAGAGACTGCTCTGTGTTAAAGTTGTGGGACATGCTGTGCCCTTGCGTCACTTTTCATGAATGGACAAATCATTGTAAACAGAAATGATGCTTGGTGATTTATTGCAAAGTAGTGTCTGAAGAAGTACATTCCGAAAAGAACTAGGGCTGTGACGGTGGCGGATTTTTACCACCGCGGCGGTAATGGACCAACTACATTCTTGTGATATTAATTATTTTTAATTCATTTTTTATATATATATATATATATGAAATGTAAAAAATAAATAAATAAATGAGGCTCGATCATCTATTAACAAACGTGCGTGTTGATTTTAGCACCTCCGTCAGTGAACAAGTAGCCAGCAAAACACTAGAATAAATATCACAGAAATAATAGTTAAATAGGAAAGTAGCCTTAAATAAGAAAGTTAAATACACTCTGTCTACCGGGTATTTTTAAAGACTAATTTTGAGTTAGTAGATAATAGTTGGAATATAAATGTATGAATACTGGAATGAAGTGTTAAATAACCAATATATTGTACATACCCAGTGTGAATAATGCCATTAGTTGTGTGCGTGATGTTTAAGTAACTTCTGTTAAATGTATTCAAAACACGTTTAAAAAAAAGTTACCCACGCAGGCAGTTCAGAGCTCAAGAAGCCTTAAGACTCACTAACAAGTTTAATTACAAGCAAGCAACAAAGTGGTTCAGCTATACAGAAGATCAGACCTTTTAAAATTTTGTAAGGAATGTAAAGCAGATTGCAGTGACAGTGTGTCATGAACATGCTGCTTTACAGGTTCTAATCCCTCCCTTTTAGACCTTTAAGTGAAGCAAGAGACATGTCTGATTTGGACTGATATGGGATATCACTGAAGCATCAGTTTTATTTTTTTTTAATCTAATATGTTCAATAAGCTAAAGCTTTTAAACTCTTTCAACAGACATATAGAAGAGAAGGCAACGACTTGTACATGACCCATAAGATTGGCCTTGTTGAAGCACTTTGTGGTTTCCATTTCACATTGAAACACTTAGATGGTAGACAGATTGTGGTGAAATACCCAGCTGGCAAAGTCATTGAGCCAGGTGAGTCCTCTTGACATAAGTTTTGTAATGTTTGAGTTTGACATGATTAGCTACATAGTCTAAAAATGATGCTGTCCTTTTACAGGTTCAGTCAGAGTTGTTAGAGGAGAGGGCATGCCACAGTACCGTAACCCCTTCGAGAAGGGTGACCTGTTCGTCAAGTTTGACGTGCAGTTCCCAGACAACAATTGGTTAAGCCCAGAGAAGCTATCGGTAAGACAAACAATACATTTCAGGTTATTGAAGAATGTTATACATGCACTAATGTTTGGGATTATTATTAATTCAGCAAGCATACATTTAATTTGATGGTGACCATATAGTTATAAAAGTTGGGTGTATTTTTATTTTTTATTTAATTTAATGAAAGCACTATTCCAAGTTTTCTTTCCTGTAATATGTGTCTCCTGTTTTTTAGGAATTGGAGGATTTGCTGCCCACACGGGCTGATCCACCTGTCATCTCTGGAGATGCAGAGGAAGTGGACCTGCAGGAGTTTGTAAGCCAGAGCTCCTCTGGTGGTCACCGCCGTGAGGCGTACAACGACAGCTCAGATGAAGAAGGCGGGCATCACGGTCCTGGCGTGCAGTGTGCCCATCAGTAAACCCAACTACAGCAAATATTTTGTCTGGCTCCAACAGTGTGGATTAAAAAAATGTTCTAGTTGCACAACAGACAGGTGTTTATAATCTGATTCGGGGCTGCCTTAAATGATGAGAATTACGTACAGCCATTCCTGACCACCTGATTCCCTTGTAGTAAACGCACAGATGATCCCACATCTACTAACTCTTTCTTGCCCCTCCTCCTCTCCCTGCGGCCCTCTAGAGGCAATCCCCCTTCAGAGAGAAAAGGGTAATTGCTATGTACTCTGTGTGTAACTTGCATTTTTTTTGTCATAGTATTCACAAGTTTAAATCTAACCATAAATCGCAGTTTTGGCCCTGGACTTGAAACTTTTGGTTGTTGTTCGAGAGCGGTGACCTAACGGAAGAGGAGTTGAGAGATCCTAAAACAACAAAAACAAAACAGAAATGGGACTTCATCACCAATCCATTTTTAGGTTTGTTTGTATCTGTGCGCAATTTTTACCACTTTATTTTATTTGTAGATTTTATTTTATTTTTATTTTTTTCCTTTTTGAATTTTAAGAATTGGAACAAGAGACTATAACATGTATAAAATAAGTGATTGTCATTTAAGCTTTGTATCAGCTGCTGTCACATTTGAGTGTGTTTTGTTTTGAAATAGCTGAAATAAAATCAGTTGCCTATATTTGTCAGTAATCCAGGTGCATGTTGAACATTTTGGTCTCTTCACTGATAGAGAGAGAGAGAGAGACGTGATGCATAATAAAATGAGTGGAGGAAAAAGCACCTTTACTATAGGTCTATATCTTCTGTGAAAGTTTGAGTTGTTGAATAAAATGTCCTTCAATATCTCCTCAACGTAACCCAAGTCTTTGCCTTATTTGGTGCTTCAGTCGTTAGTTGGTAGTTGTGACTTTTGACACTAGTTTTAGTGCCATGCCAACTTTAAAGTTCATTTGAGGATTGCTCGTTGAGGACCACATGACTACTCAGTACATTTGTCATCTAAACCAAGCTAGTTACTTGCATTTCATTAGCAGTGGAGCTCACAGATTAAATTAAACAGGTTAAAGCATTGAATATGGTGGTCAGGTGATCCAATATGATCAACATTTTACTGTATAAAAGGTGTTTTCACTTGTTTAGGTGCTAAAGCTCAACAGCTCTGAAATGTTTTCCTTCTTGTTTACTATAGATCTGTCCATGTGCCAAATCATAATGTAGGGTTGTACATGACATTATGTACCCACTCCAAAAGGTCATTTGTCACTGAAGCTGGGTCATATCTACACTGACTACGAAAGCAGAGCAGTTTAGGAAACACCTGTGACCTACAACTGCATGTAGAAAGAATCTGGGTTGCCAAAAGTCACGTGCCTTTTCCTCAAACTTCCTGTGTTGGAGACAAAGGTACTGGGGATTGTAAATGACGGTGTGACTGAAAAATTCAATTGGCTACAAAGAACACTAGAGGGCAGTAAATCCAAATGTTACACCGTTAACTATAATGACATTTATCGACTAAAGTCAAGAGATGTGAACTAGGGGAAAAGGGTGAGAACATGCTCCACACGGAATTTCTTTGAAAGATATTTTCTTTGCATGCTCTTTTGTAGTTACTTTAAGGTATCTTAAAAACATTTTTATTACCTTATATACGTAATATTAATATACATAATACGTTCGCAATTTTTCACAAAAAAGGAAAACATCTTGTTGCAACATTTTACAAAAATCAAGACTGAATATATTTGGTTAAAATCCCATGTTATAAAAGATGAAGTGCTATGCAGACTATTTAAGACATTGTTGGCTGATTAGACGGCAAAGCGGACCCATAAACTTAGCCACCATATTAAGACTGTCTTAAAAACTAGTTTGACTAGCAGTTGCCAAGGGGTAATCAGTCTTACTTTTCCGATACAAATAAGACTAATCTACCTTTTCATAACTGAATTTAAAAAATTGACCAGTCTTGAAGAAAAAAATGAGATGACTTTAAGACTTGTCTAAAGAGTTTATCCAATTTCTTTATTTACACTTGTAAGATCACAAGAAAGACCCCCTTGCAAGACACCCCCACCCCAAATAAAATACATTTTGTGTGTTGTTACATTCGAACTGACAGAATTGACATCTGAATGCAGTGCTAAATAAAAATATTTGTTTGGCAAACATTAGACAAATACACTAAAGCGATTATCCTTGTTAAATAAGAAATACAAAACAGATGCAATGCACTTTAACAGTCTCCATAAGTTTATTCATTTGAAAAAAACTATATACAATGTAACATTGGGCCAATTTCCAAAAGTCTGTAAACAAAATACATAAGAAACAAAAAGAAGCTTTTAAAAAATTCTATATTACAAGCTATTAATGCATGTAGAGAAAACTCATTTCACTAAATGTTCATATGCATGAATAAAGGCACCTCATATGAAGTGATTAAGTTCAAAGGATGCAAGAAGGCATTAACAATATTCATTCACTGTTAATGGCTTTGATATGAAACATGAGATGTCAGAAGGGGAGAGTTACAATGGAGTCAACTTTGGCGCTAATATCTTTTAATGGCTAATGTTCAATTTGTAAATACGGTCTAAAAACAACGGGGTAGCACCATGAAGCAGGTTTTGCTGACTAGCTTACATTTGTTTTGCGTCATCCCTGGGTTTTATGTACCATAAAGGAGGGCTGATTTTTACACGTGTTCATCGCCATAACTTATGATACATAGCTTTCATGCTCTGTGGCAAGACCAATCAGCTGTGAGCAAAGAGACATCTTTGGCCAAGCAGTCAAACAGTGATGATTATTTATAATTATTTCATGATTTATATATGGAGTACATAATTATACCCTCACTCTGTTACACATTTCTGCTTTTAACAAGTTAATAAAATATATACAGATAATATGCAATATAAACTGTTTTATAAACGTATAAACATTTAAATCTTTTATGTTTCAGTTGCAGTGGAATTATATATTTTGACTACACAAATGAATCAGTTTCACTTTCACTGATATAGCCAGATGTTTTCATTCAGTTGTCCCCTTTTGATGATATCAATAAAGCCTGATTGGATTGGTTTGGCTGTCTAAACTTGAAACCAATCCTGTAACCCAGTCCCAGAGTTTGTTCAGCTAGCTTCATGGTGCAGACCCCAGAACCGATTCAAATAGCATTATGTTTAATAGTTCAAAATAACTCAAAACCAGAGGAAATAAAATACATCAGTAAACATTTGCAAGCCAGCACTTTCTCCACACATGCTTCCTTCATTCCAAGTTTTCAACTGGCCTTGGAAACAAACAGAATCAGAGACACATAAATCACTCCCTTAGCCACAATATTCCAAAGAAGCTTAACTTGTGACTAAGTTTGTCATTTTGTAAGATAATGTTTATGTACATTGCACGGCAATGAGTGCAACTAAGGATGAGGACAACACAAACATTAAAAGAGTCCCTCCTTGTAAACATTCCAGAACCATAACAAGTGTTCATCACCCCCTCCCTCCCTCACCAAATTTAAAAAAAAAATAATAATTTTGCATCAGCCAAAATGGTTCTGAATAGTTCATATAAGGTGCTACAAAAGAGTTGAGAGTGAGCTATTATCAAGTGAGTGATGCATCAATCTTCACAATTTAGTTCCTGGTTTGGAAAGTTGTTAATAAATAATGTTTGTAACTGAATCTCATGTCTCATGATAGAGGCTGTCTATTTACTATGCACCCTGCTGCAGATATGATGATTTAAAGGCAAATGTAACATATGTACCATTTCCTCAAATGAACTGTGAAAAATAACTGAAATATTCAAGAGTAGTGTTGTATGTCTAAATCGCAAATATTTCCATAACACTCATCCAGAAACCATTTTCATTAAATCATGTCTAAAATTAGAATAAAAAAAAACACTTAACACTTTACAGTTTAAATGAGTAGCTAGTGTGTTAAGTAGCACTGGACTTGCCAGCTTATGTTTTGCAAATCAGGTTAGATTTCATCTCCAGAGCGGAGTACTCTTTGAGGAAACTGATGTGGAAATCTTGCACTTTGCCAAGTAGTACCTTCAGCTTCTCTATGGATGGCAGGATTGTCATTCTGAAACAAAGAGAAACAGAACAAGTCAAAAAAATAAAAAATAAAAATAAAATTTAACTGGACACTGGAAACAATTATATCACACAATATTTTGCATAGTAAAAGAAATAATTCTCAGTTATCTGAACCATTTTCTTTATCTGGTTTAAAAACACCACAGAATGTGACATGCATGTGCGTGTTCAACGCAACTTTCCTGTAGTATCAGAAAGATTGTTCACATGACATTTTCAGCTCAGGCCATGGAGAAGAGAGAAAAAAGAAAAAAAAAAGTACCAAGAACAAATATGGCAGATTTCAAATCATGTTTTTTCCAGAAGGTCATGGAGGGAAATTTTTTTTTACCTGAAATGATAGGTTCCATCTTTCTGCCCAAAGCCGCTACCCGGAACAACGCAGATTCCAGTCTCCTCCAGCAACCTCAGGCAGTAAAGCATGTCAGGCTGCATTCCTAGAGCCTGCCGAACCAAATCACAGGCAGATTACAGACACATCCTTAGTGACAGCTCTGACTTTCTTCTGATCTCATTCAACTTTGTCTGAGTTACAGAACACCAAAGCTTCATTCCAGAAGAAGAGTGGCTTCTCAAATGGAAACAAGAGTTACTATCTGTAGCAAACTACCATTCTGCAAGCAATTATTAATGAGTTTATAAACAAAGGAGTGTAGCTAACATTTATATAGTTCTTAAACAGCATAATTATACAGCTGGATTTAGTCATTCAAGTAAGAGTACTGGGACAAACTGTGCAGGAGTCAGGACTAGTACTACTGGTTACACCCTTCCTAATCAGATAACACTTAGATCAGTGGTGACGAAAGGAAGTTTACACAACTCTCTGTGAACAGTCTAGAGTGCTCTGGAAACTAGTGGACAGCTAGGGTCCCAATACCAAAAGCAAATAAAACTCCACTAGAAAGCTCAAGTTCTGCTGAAGTAGGAGCACTTGCCTTGGCTTCCTCCACTGCCTTAGGAGGGATAAAGATTCGAGGGAAGGCGTACATGGCCCCCTGGACAGGATTACACTTGATTCCTGGAACTGCATTCAGGATCTGTTCAGTTAGTTTAGCTTTTTCTGCTAAAGCACCCAGCACTGATGATTTCTCCTGAAAGAGATCAGACAAACGCAATCACGCCTACTCAAACCCAAACATTAAAACTCTTCAGGGCTGTTCATGTAATAACAAGTTACTTATGTGTAACATTTATATACTAGAAACCACATAACAATGAAGTCACTGTCAGTGCCAGTACACAGCGTGCTTTACTCCACCAGACACTAAACGACTAACCTGGTGGAACTGTTTGAACGTGTGCTCTTCTGGTTGAGGAGGGTTGACAATCACATCCATTGCAGCCTGGCCAGCCAAGGGGGGACACAGACGAACTGATAAAAGCTTGACCAGCTGGGCCTTAACCTCAGGATCCATGTTGATCACCTCCATATATCCACCCCTGAAGCCACACCTGTGGAAGGACATGGACATATCACAGGAGTTCTCAGAACTGTAGGACAAGGTTGCCACGACATAATTATTTGAGATTTTGTCAGAGAAACTCTCAATTCCAGTCAGGCCACATTCCACATAAAGTATCAGAGTCGTCGTTTGGAATTTTGAACAACCAAACACAGTTAGAGGAATGGGTTTTTCACAAACATTAACACAACAGTGCTCACTGGACTGCCATTCAAACTTTTCCACTTCAGAGATGTCCTTACAAATGCCAGCTCGACACTGAAGGTGGTGGATGTTCTCTACATCCCATCTATTTAAAATCGCAAATTACAAAGCCAGACGATGTCTAAACATGTTTGAGGATACTGTGGTTAAGTCATGTGAAAGTGTGTGAAGGGTCAGTGAAAGCTGATCTTAAGGAGGCCATCTCAAGTTAAGGCACATGCTGACCCCTGCAAAGGTTCAAGAATAGGGATACTCACTCTCCAGTGTAGCCTTTGGAAGTGGAATGGAAGGAGACGAGCTCCACACTGTTGAAGTACTCGGGACCCATCTCATATAGCACCTTCTTGAAGGAGTGGAACTGACAATCAGGAGTGTATACATTGTCCTGATACACCTGCCAGCAACAGTACAAATCATAACGGTCACATGGATGTCAAATGCATTAAATTAGAACAGGATTTAGGCAACCGAGTCACACATACTTCTGAGTAGTTTCACACTTAAATACACTACCATGCAAACGTTTGTAGTCAGTACAGTTATTTTTTAATGTTCTTGAAAGACATCTCTAATGCTCATCAAGGCTGCATTTATTTGATAAAATACAATAAAAACAGTAAAACTGTTAACCGTTATTACAATTTAAAATAAACATTTTCTATTTTTAAATGAAAAGCGTTAATGTAACTCAATCAGTACAGTGTGGTGCTAGCAACGTCAAAATTATGGGTTTGTTTGCCAGGGGATACATGAACTGATAAAGCATATACCTTACGAGTCACTCTAGATGAAACTGTCTGCAAAATGCATAAATCTAAATCTAAAATGTAATTTATTCCTGTGATGTCAAACCTAAAAAAATCTTAGGAGTCTTAAAAAAAATAAATAAATAAAATTCTAACACTGATTTGGTGCTCGAGAAACATTTCTTGCTATTACTGTTGCTGCTTAATATTTTTGTGGAAACCATGATACGTTTCTTAGTATTCTTTGATAAATGGAAAGTTTAAAAACAGCATTTATTTGAAAAAAATAAAAAAATTCTGGCCCCAAACAGTTCAATGGTAGTGTATGCCTATGTATAAAAATGAACTACTTCCAGCACAATTCTCTCTCATTAAAACTGTAAATGCAAAAGGGCAGAGATTTGTGATTACCTCATCTGACATAACAAAGAGATTCTCTTCATAAGCAAAGTGCAAGACTTCTTCAATGCATTTTTTACTCTGGACCTGGCCTGTAAAGAGTAAACAGAGATGAGGGTTGTGAGATGACAGAATTTAAAGGGATAATTCACCAAATACAAAAATAAATATAGCTGCAAGCAGCAATCACAGGGCCAAGCACTCCAATGGCAAAGTCAGGAGCTAAACATGGCATGGAGCATCAGACCAAATGCAACAATGAGTAACA
>JAUZSZ010000095.1:23851777-23861999 GCA_034780575.1 Labeobarbus marequensis | reverse complement strand
CTCTGAATTCCCAGAATTCTGTTAGTAAGATCCAGGTCATGTGTTTTTGATTTGGAGCAAGCTCAATATTTCTTTACCAGTCGGAAACGGCAGTCAGGGCTTCAACATTTCATCAATAAAGCAGAAAACAGCACATGCAGCCAATGAAAACATGTAGCAAGAAGAAAGTGCTATCAGACCTTAATCAGAATAATATGAATGTTATAATTCCTGCCTAAAATCAATTAAAGAGATGCAGGTGTATTAGCAATAGACTATATATACACACACACACCCACACACACACACACATACATACACACACACACACATACATACACACACACACACATACATAATTATATTAATTAAAAGTAAAACTTCTTAAAAGTAAAAATCTAAACCACCCTAATTCCATCCTCATGATACATACACACCATAACAACATTTTTGTTTTCAAAAGATGGGCATCTACCTGTATTTGTTTCTGGTGGCAAATCTTGCTGAAACTCAAAACTTTGCTGCTTCTCACATTAGATCTGTATTGAGTTCACACTCTGTCAGAAATAATATACAAGTCTGATTTTGCAAGGCCATTTTGATACTATAAAGAAAGAAATATGATTTTTTTTCTGTTGGATCAGTTGCCAGCTGTCTGTGTATATATTTCAGTCTGTCATGACATCGTGACTTCTCCAGCACACCAGACATAATGTTCCCTCTATAATATACAATAGCCAGACTCTGCAGTGTCTGTTATAAATGTATATTAATAAAAAAACATGCACCTTCATACTAAAACCCAAAAAATGTGTTTTGATTTTCAGAAATGTTTTCTTGAGGTAACTTGGGGTCTGCACCAATTTAACTGGTGCAGCCAACTTTTAATTTAACTAGTGCTGCCAAATTTAACTAGCGCATTTGATTAATGACCGATTTCAACAAAATGTCAACATTAGTTTTACTGGTGCCAAACGAAAATGTCACAATATGATTCAATTCCGCTGAAATCTATAAAGGTTTTTGAAGGCATCAGATAAAGAGTGATGACTGGTAAGTGACAAAACATTTGAGGAACCCACAAGTGTTGTTTCAGTTTTCTGTATTTTGTTTTAGCATGAGTGTTTCAGTCATTGAGTCAGGCTGTCTTTGGCTGCCAAGCTTCAGTCTCCCTCTTATTGAAAATAAATTACTTCCCATGCTTAAGTGGTCATGGGCACTTTTGGCTGTAATGACTAACAACAGAAACCCTGCCTCGTGATTAGTTCTGCCCTGTAATGTCTGTCAATCATTTTGGTGCCTTTTGGCTAAAGAACTGCATAATACACATTTTATTTAGCTGTTTTGATAGAGAAAATGGATTTTTGCTTTTATTTCTGGACAGAAATTAGCTAACATTTTTGACAAAACGGCACAGCTGTTCAGCATTATAGCAGTAACATTTTACTCTGGACTTATAAACATTAAAACCTGATTACCTGCTTTTAATAAATATTTTATACTTATGTCTTAGAAATATGTTCGATGTTCACTGTCCATTACTGCAATATGCAGATAACAAATACCTCTATGGTTGTGTTAATGTGTACACACATCTGCAGAGAAACACAGCAGCGCTGTTGCAGAACAAAGTGCTAATATAATTGTTCTGTAAGGAGCTGTATGTGAGCCACCTGGGTGCTGTAATTAAATAAAGCAATGTAGTGTAAAGTTATCGGCAAGAAAATCAATGGCAGCCTGTCAAGATATGTGCAGAGACAGATGTTTTCATTGATCATGGAGCCTCAGAGATATATAATCAAAGATTAAGTAGAGTTGGAACACACAAAAAATATGCATTGAACAAAGCATTTTTTCCTCCATACAATGAAAGTCAGTGGTGTCCAATGTGGGACAAAATGGACAAAAAACAGTTGAAACATTATTCAGAATATCTTCTTTTTAGGTTTTGTTTAACCTAATGTAGTTGACTTAAATATATTAAATATTTTTGACCCAAAGGCAGTTTATTTAGATGTTACTTGAAAGTAGTGCATTTTAAGTTTATAGGATTAACATTTTGATAAAGCAGGTCCATCTGACATCTGTAGATCCATAACTGTCATTGTAAGAAAAAAAAGAGGTATTCCTACTGATTTGGTTGTCTCAAAAGCTGCCACTGAGTCTGCTCAGCAGTCTTAGGTTTTTAGAGGCCTGGCTGTGGTGCAGGCAGCAGACCACACAAGAACAGCAGACCACAGTAAATCTTTGTCACTGGGCCGGCTGGAAATGTCCATAATACAAAATTAAGATTTACGGCCTTGTCTCTGTTCCATCATTAATCTTTTTATCTGCCTGTTGGACAGATACACAAGCCACAGAAGCCTTAATACTCAAAGACAGAAATAGCAAAATTATTGTGAAAACAGTGCTCTCTTCTGTTTAAAAGTAGAACTACAGGATTCAAACCAGGAGTCTCCAATCATGATTCATTTTCCTGAGATTGTTACAAGCAGTGCAGTTATGTGTGTACAAAGACAGACTGATGTAATTTGACAGTATAAGTGAACTGAAGTATAAATGCAGTATAATGTGTGTTTCAGCTGCTGCAGCAAAAAGTACAGCAGAGAACAGCACTCACCCCATGCACATGGGGCTGATTCTTGGGATGCTCCTGCTTCTGCTCGTGATGGTGGCCATCATCCTGGTGACCGTTTACATCTACCACCACCCGAGCTCTGCTGCAGGACTCTTCTTTATTGAGGTGAGAGCATGGAGGTTTAGGTTAAAGAAATAGTTTAGCAAATAAAGAAATCCAAAATTGTATTACATTCTTTCATCTGTGGTACACAAAAGATGAATTTCTGAAGTCTGTACTTGTCTGTATTTTTACAATGGATGGGTACTGAACCTTTAAAGGTATAGTTCACCCAAAAATTCAAATTCTGTCATTAATTACTCACCCTCATGTGATTCCAAACCTGTAAGACCTTTGTTCATCTTCAGAACACAAATTAAGATATTTTTGATGAAATTTGAGAGCTTTCTGAACCTCCAAAGTAACATGAGCCATTCACCTTATTAGAAGTCAGTGTACCATCTGAATGGTTTTGAAACTGATATTTCATGGTAAAAACGTACATACTGTTGCTTTAAATCAGTATTTCTAAAACACATGAATTTTGGATAGCTTGAGCAAAAATGTATAGCCTATGTGAAAACCTAGTAGAACATGTATATCTTGTCTCTGATGGGGAGTGCATTTAAAACAAAATCTTTTATTAATATCAAATTCATACATTTACAGAGACGTCCCAGCCGATGGCCTGCGATGAAGTTTCGTCGAGGTTCTGGACATCCAGCATACGCAGAGGTAGAGCCTATGGGTCAAGAAAAAGAAGGCTTTATTGAATCAGAGCAGTGCTGAGATATGACCTTTGACTTCTTGAGTCACACACAGCCCAGCAAACCTTCTTGATGTCTAGCTACAAATCCACACATCTCTAATCATAAAGTTCCACCCACCCTCCAAAACACTGATGAAACTGGAAACAGTGAGGGAGTGGTGATTGAACGGAAGAGGCATCCAGAAACAAATGCTTGGATCTAGCATTCAACACTCAAGGCAAAACAATCCACATTCAGAGGAAACGTTTGTTAATCAGCTGGATGAATAACGGCCCAGCAGCTTCTGCTCGGTTCCTCACATGACGTGGGGAACAGCTTTTGTTTGTTGATTGTAAAGGATGAGGTTTTGACCTTTCATCCTCAAAATCATCATTGAACCGAAAGCAGTTATGTTTGATCCTCTGATTTGATGTGTCTGTCGGAGAGATTTTTCTTGTCTTGACAGTCTCTGAAATGCACATTCATTCAGTTTATGTTTTGGAAATCTTATATAGACCTTTATATATCTTCAAAAGGGTTTTGTAGGGTTTTTGTTTTTTCCTATTCCTTTATGATTTCATCTCTTTGATTTGAAAGGATCTTTTTGAGTTTGTTGGATGATTTTAGTTGCTTGTTTGAATACAATTGGAAAATGTTCTGTGAACAAATATGTCAACAGTATGGATTAACATTTTTTTCATTCAACCATATTCCAATCATTTAGGACATTTTTCCACATATCCACTTAACGCACATATATTGCTTTTTTCCAAGTTAATTTTTTCTCATCTTGTGTTACTAATGCATATTTACAAGACAGGCGCTTGTGAGATTGTGCGTGTGTGTGTTTTTTTGGGGGGTTTTTTTTGGTAAAAACAAATGGTACACAATGATCACTTAAACACACCATAGTTGAAATCAAGGATTCGTATTGATTTCAGCTTGAAGGACAAGACAGGTGGTGTCTGCTGACAGCTGTCGGTCCTTAACCAGACAGAGACATTCATTTCTTTTATAATATTTGATATAGTGATATAGTAGAGCTCTCCTACTGCTGGCAGGTTGATAGATTACAAGCAGTGGAACTGAGAACTTCAAAAATGAAATCATTTTGACTTCAAGAATGTGATTTATTACTCTACAGAAAGAGTAGCACAGCATATTACAACCTTATATGATAAAGATTCAATATGTTCTAAATAATATTTTCCATCGTGTTCACTAATATTGGATTTGATGGTTTACAATATTTATCCTTATAAAATGAAATTAATTATGGCACATATTACTTTCTTCTGAAAAGACATTTTGAGGATTGTGACCAAAGAACTGTCATCTTACACACACACACACACATATATATATATATATATATATATATAATTGTTTATAAATGTGTGTGTGTGTGTACATATACAATTGTAAAACATTTCCTTAATACTGTACAACCAGTTGAAGTGGACAATGGTAGATATTTTTGTCTTCTGTTTGATTATTTCAGCAAACCTATGCATTGGGGCAGTTCCTGAGAGTTTCTTTTCTTTCTTTTTTTAATGTCTCTTAGGTGTTTAAGCATGCATGCAAGGGAGATACATTTGTCTCCTATTTTATCCTCATGACAGGGTGTCTCACCAAAAATCAAGGTCTAAATTCTATTTTTATTAACTTTCTTCACTGGAAGACCTGATTATTTTCAGCAGATGTAACCTGAATGTGTATGTATGTGTGTGATATTGAATCTATCTGAATGTGTATGAGTGCACACTAATGTAAGGTGGAAGTGGATGTTTAATAGTGTGAAATATTCTCGAACAATGTTTGTTGAATGAGGTTAATTTTCTGTTCAGCAGTGATGCCTGGAATCAAAATTCGGGGAAACAAACATATTAGCGACCTGAATTTTTGATATTGATAATCATAATCTTCATGTTGTGCCGCACATTGAGAGACAGTGAAATACACAATGCTGTAATCTGTGTACTCTTGTGTTACTACTGTCAATTTGATTACATTATACAATTTGATTAAATAATAAAGTTGTTTAAACTGACAATTTCTTTTCATGCATCTGGTCTTCAGAATGAATGCCTATATTCCTGTTTTCTCTTAAAGTCTACATTATGTGGGTATGAATAGGCTATTTATAGCAGTTAGGTCAATAAATGTAATGACCAAATGAATTTGTGCAGCAGCTCAAGACAATATCGGTATGAAACTTAAAGGGATAATTCAACCAAAAATGAAAATCATTTGCAACCCTCAAGTTGTTCCAAACCTTAATGAGTTTATGAGTATTATGTTTTTTTTTCTTGTGTTAAACACAAAAGAAGATATTTTGAAGAATTTGTAACCAAAAGGTCGCCATTTACTATAGTATAGTAGGATATAGTAAGGGAAAAACTAAGGAAGTCAATGGCGACCGTTAACTGACAATATTTATAGAATGTGTTGCACTTTAATTACAAATATATTTGGTAAAGGTTTCAGTTACCAATACCAGAAATTCATAATCGGCCATGATTACTTTATTCCGCGAGCGAAAGTGTCCAGTAACAGGTGGGTTATAATGAATAAAAACTTTACTGGTTATGTGATCTCCGATGAGACGCCCGGTCCATAAAATAAAACGGCTATTACTGCTGTTTCTGGCGTATTTATTAATTGAGTGTGCATAATTTTCTGAAGAATTATTAAGAATTATTTGTTATTTTTTAATGAGAAAAAATATTGAATGCACTTTTAAAACAATGTTTCTAATCTTATTTAAGAATTAATCCTGATTGACATATTTCTGTAAATTATAATTGACAAAGTGCACAATGAAATATGTTTTCAAGGTATATGAGAAATATATATAATGTAACTAGGAATAGTATTAGGATTGTTGTTGTTGTTCTTATAATTGTATTTATTATAATTATTAAATAATAATAAATCAATTTTAAATTTCGACAATTTAAATGTTATCACGTGAGTCACAGCCGTGACGCTACAGTGACGTGTCTAACTGTCAGCGATCTCTGTCCTCTGATTGGACGAGCAGTTTCAGAACAACTAGCATCAACTCTGTCATTGTAGTTCATAAACAATTCCTCTCCTTTTCGGCTTCTCAGTTGAATTATCATATACTCCACAGTTCTGAGGAAATCTCATCTAAACTGTCGTGAGTTTCGACTGAATGGCTGAAGCCTCTGTTACAGGTAAGCGGTTAATTATGGCTTCTCGCCTCATAACGGCTGCTAGCTGTTGTGAAGTGTGGTTGTTCACGGTCTCTCATCTCAGCAGTGTTATCTACGTTAAGTATTTGAGAAAATCAAACTAAATAAAATAAAGAGATGTTTTGTGACTTCTTTACCCGATTTATTTGACCGTTTCGAGAAGAATATTATACCAGCCATCATCACTTTACTTCATGTCACGTTCATAAGGACGAAGTGGGTTTGTCAATGTGTAACAAATTAAAAGCACGAAAAGCGTGTGAGTATATTTATGAATCATATTTCTGACCTTCTAACAGTAAAGAGAATGGCAGGTCACGTCTTATCTTTGCCATGTGACGTTACTGCCTGTTGCAAAAAAATGCTGAGTCAGTAACGTTATGTTAAGAACGTAACGTTACAGTTTATGCAAAGAATCCAGTCATGGCTGTATAGATAGTGCTTCAGAAATAAAGTCAAAGGTCAGAAAATAAGCTTGAAAACCATTTGTCTTGACTTTTAGACACATCGAAGTTAAATCCAGAGTCTGCTGAGTTTGTGCCACAAGCTAAACCCCACCAGCTCCACTCTAGAAGAAATTACAGGCAGCAGCACCACAGTCAGGACTGGAGGGCTCATCATGTTAGGCCTCATCATCACTTTAGACAGTCCAGTGCAACTGAGCACGGTCAAGATGAGTCGGAAACCCCTGCCAATAATACATTACCCCCTCCTGAACTTCCCATCAGAGGAGACGTAAGAGGTAGAGGCAGAGGAGGAAGACAAAGAGGAGGACACGGTGATGGTAGGCGCAGTAATGACAATCTCCCTCCAAATGGGAGATGGACAAAACATGGAAGTGATGGCGACTGTTCAGGAAGGGACCGTGGAGCTTGTGGCCATGAGCGACCCAACTCACCCACTTCTAATAGATCCACGGATGAGGAGAAGAAAGAAAGAACAACTTTGGAAGCTGACGTAAGAAAGTCTTATCAAGATACCCGAAGTAAACAGACCAATAAAGCGACAACTGAGAGATCGATAAAGGAGCCTCAGCCCAAGGACCAAGAGGAGAACAGGGAAAACCAGGCTGATGCAGGAGACACAAAGCCTGCAGCAGTTCATGAACATTCAGAGCCTGAGCAGAAGAACCATAAGGGATGGAGAGGTGGAGATCGCCGCATCCAGCCCAGTTCCTGGAGGAAAGGGCTGGCCGCTAACCACGGGATTGAGGGTAACTGGAGAGAAAGAGAACCTGCTCAGATCAGAGGGGAGGAGAGGAGAGGTGTAGAAGGTGAGGGCGGAAGACGTGAGGAGTCCAACAGGAACAGAGGAGCTGCGAGAGGGAACAGGCCACTACTGCAGAACCCAGGGCCGAGGAGAGGTGGAGGTCCCGAGCGGCAGACTGGACCGGTGAAGCGCATGGAGCCTCCCAAAAGCAAAGAAACCCAGACAGGTGATGTGCTTTAGATCAGGGGCCTGTATCATGAAGCTGGTTTAGATTAGTTTGTGCCAATCCTGGGTTTTAGTGGTTCAAATTAGAACGTGGTTCATCAGTAAGTAATCTAAAATTAATATTGGATCAATCAGCTCTGAGCAATGTGATCTCTCTGACACAATGAAGTAACTCCACCAGTTTAATTTTACAATTAATAGTAAACTTTTAGTTTAAATCCATGTAAAATATACAGTATACTGTAGCTTTAAGACTGAATATATAAAACTTTAAAAATGTCATTGTGGACTGACCTATAGATATAATCAACTATACAAAATAACTTGTTTAAACTTTTTGATATAGGTTGATGTCACTTTAATTGTCCCCTTTTTTCCTTTTATAATATTCAGCAGAAGAGGGAAATGAATCTCACTGACTTTCGTGAGAAGTAAACCACATTTTCAGTTTTGCACATCATGTGATTGGCTGTTCAATACTGATGTGTCACTTTCAAATCCACAATAGTTATTTATTAACTTAAGTTTAAAGCCTGAGCTGACAGAGGAAGTTGATAATCAGCATCATGGTACTAATAATACCTGATTGGATTGGTTTTGTCAAATTCAAACCAATCCTGTAATCCAGATTTTGTTCAGATAGCTCTATGGTATAGACCCCAGGACCTTTACACATATACAATTGTTTGTTTTGTTCTTTACAAATGATTGTCACCTACACCTTTACCCATGTTGTAAATCTTTTGTACAATAATTAATAATGGGTACATTTCTAGAGTCTGATAGTATTTCTCTGTCTCTCTTAGTTACAGGTTTTAGTTACAAGGTAACATGTTCAACACTGTGTGTGTGTATATATAGGCTGTCTAATTGAGCAGCTGACAGAGGAGAAGTATGAGTGTATGGTCTGCTGTGAAGTGATACGGGTCATGGCTCCAGTTTGGAGCTGTCAGAGCTGTTTCCACGTATTCCACCTTAACTGCATCAAGAAATGGGCTCGCTCACCTGCATCTCAAGGTGATGGTACGTCAACTGCCTCTCACCTATGATAGGGGACATTACCAAAGACTGTGTATGTACACCAAAAGACAGTGCAATCGTATAGCTATGAATGGGAGAACCTGCAATGCACAATTTGGCAGCTGTAATAATGCAGTTTCTGCATTTTAATTAAACCAGTTGGTAAACCAACTTAGTGTTGCAGTTACCGTTAGAAGCTCGATTTCCTACTGAAACCTGAGACTTGCACTTAGGACTGCACGTGCGTATTGGCGGTAACAACCTGAAATATACGCTTTTTTAAATGCTATTTGAGTGTAAAAAAAATTTATGAGAGAATTTATGTCAGATTTTAATGTTTTATTGTTTTTTTTTTTTTTGTGAGTCCGGTGAGAAGTTTTTGAGATTTCAGTATTTCTTCAGTAGATAGGAGCTGGTCTTGCATGCCCGATATAGCTACCTGGAGGCGTCACAAATTCGACTGCAGAGTGAACTGACTTTCTTGAATAGAATTTCAACATTACTATACAGACAGACTACTGTAGACATGATTTCTAAAAAATAAATGCTAAATACAGTGGGCTAGTCCATAGTTTAATAACAAATTTAATTGGTTCAATATTTACAGATGGCACTGAATGTTGGCGTTGTCCTGCATGCCAGCATGTGGCACTTAAAGCCCCTAACACGTATACCTGCTTCTGTGGTAAGATTATTTTGGTTTCTGCATCTTACGTGATATTTTTTTTCTTTTTCTGTTCTGAATCTCTCACAGTTTATAAAATTGTAATGTGGCTTTATATTTATAATGAATAATGCTGTAAAACTGAAGAATTTGGACCTCTAGATTTCTGTTTTTCACCTTTCATTTTAATGTACAGAGAAGGTGACCAATCCTGAGTTTCAGCGCACTGAGATCCCTCATAGCTGTGGAGATATGTGTGGGAAAAAGAGGAGTGGAGGGCAATGCAATCACCCCTGTAACATGTAAGAGCCCAGCAGCATAATCAGTGCATTACTGTACATGGTTTTGGTGCAGGTTGGGTGACAATGATTGAAAAATACTAGCTGTTTTTGAGTAATGTCATGTAAACACCTCATAAGAAACACATCTGGTAGACCTGAAACCGTCTGCTTATACCAGCTTTTTTGTGTTTTTCTTAAGATAGATTACCCAACTAGTCGTTCAGGCAACTGACTTGTTTGCACAGCTGTAATTTTGTGAA
>JAUZSZ010000095.1:23831519-23841698 GCA_034780575.1 Labeobarbus marequensis | reverse complement strand
AAGAATGTGCTACACTGGAGAGGAACAGGTGAACGTAAAGATTTTATTCACACACTCTTTCTCTCTGTCTGTGCCTGTATATATGACTAGATATGTCTATGCGTGGGTGTGCAGGTTTTGATGTTTTTTTGTTTTGCCTCTAGGCGAGTGGCTGAGGCCCTGCAGATTGATCAGTCAGTGGAGACCTTCAAGTCAGCGTCTTCCAAATATAGTGACTTTCTCAAAGAAGATGCAAGGTGGTTCAAATTCTAAAATAGTTCAAGAATGTATCGACAGAACATAAAGCTAGGACATGGTTGTATGAGACATTACTAAGCTCAAATTCTGTGGAAGAGCTCATGATGAATGCACCAACCATTTTACTTACATACTTCTGTTGCATTCTTGAAAACAGTCTTGCAGTTTGATTCACTACACTTAATAGGTTCAGTTGCTTGCCAAATGTGTAAACTGTACAGGACTGTATTTTCAAAAGTATCCAAGCTCCAAAGATAAAAAATGGGGATTGTAGCCTACTTATAAAAGCAACAAATGCTTATCCTTTATTTTCTTGTCTCGTGACTGAACATCACTAGTAACTGTGCACTAAATTTCTCGCACATTTGCTTTGACACTTTAAAGAAAAACTGAAGTGTGGAATATACACACATAATAAATTAAATGTTTAGTCTACTACAGAGCCAAGTGAAAGCCTGAATGCTCAAACTAATGAATTTTTTTTTTTTAATTCAGGAAAGATTTCAAGTTTGTCAGTGAAATTGAGGAGGAGATTAAGAATTTAGTTGAACTGGCTAACAAGGTAAAATGTAGACCAATGATCACACTATAAATAGTTGACTATCCACTATCCAAGCATTTCTAGTATCATTTTTCAGAGCTCTGTAATTGTGTTTTTCCTCAGGGTAAACAGCCTAAGAGGAGTCACTGTTTTCCACCTATGAAGCGTGAACACCTGAGAATTATCCATGAGCTAGCAGAGGCATATGGTGTGGAAAGCGTCAGCTATGATAGTGAACCCAAACGCAATGTAGTGGTCACTGCCATCAGGTCAGCAGAAACGGTCAAATTTTAGATTGGGCTTCCAACTGTAATAGTCAATACTATTCTTTTTGTAAGCATAAAAGCAAACACAAGTAAACTTATGTATTCATACATATGTCTTTGTGTCAATAGCCTTCAACATGATTGTTTTACATGTTGTGTTTTCAGGGGGAAATCAGTGTGTCCTAACACTAGTCTGGCTGCTTTGATTGAAAGGGAAACTGTTTCCAGAGCCCCTCCTCCTATCGCCCACATCAAACAACACACAAGCAAGTACGTTTACACATATCTCACCACTAGACTACCATTCAAACTTTGGGCATCTGGGTTTGTTTTTTTTTATGTTTTTGAAAGAAGCCTTTATGCTCACAAAGGCTGCATTTATTGGTCAAAATAATTATATTGATTGTAAAATTATTATAATTTAAAATACCTGTTTTCTATTCTACAGTATTTTAAAATGTAATTTATTCCTGTGCTGGCAAAGCTGAATTTTCAACAGCTATTACTCCATTTCTTCAGTTTCAGTGAACCTTTAGAAATCATTTTAATCAAGATTTTTTTGATGACTAAAGAGCTCAAAATAATTTATTTGAAATAGAAATCTACTACAGATGTCTTTACTGTCACTTTTGATCAATGTATTGCATCCTTGTTCAACTGAAGTATTAATTTCTTTAAAAAAAACATTTGAATGCTAATATAATATGATTACTCTATCATAAATTATCAGTATGGTTATTCATATGAGCTACTCTACGGATACTGTAATGAAGTGGAGTGTGTAAAACCACACTACTGTCTTGTCATTCAAGATAAATAGAATTGATGTGGCCTGTACGTGTGTTTGTTAATATTTTGTGTATTCATGTAATATGAAGTGTATCATAACTAATACTAATTTTTATTCACGTTTGTTTCAGGGCCGACAATAGTAATGCTTGGATGAAACAATCTAAAGAGGAGCCCACAATTGATTATTTTGATGCGCAGGATTGACATGAAATTTTGAATAGTCACTGTAATAATCACACAAAATAAAACGGTCCAAAGTCCAAAAACTTCTTTTCACTATAGCATCACAGTTCTAAACACAAACACATTGATAATCTAAAGCTATGATTAGTGGACATATTTGTTAGGTTTACCAAGGAGCAAACATGTAGGAGTAAAAATTGATGTTTTCTGAGCACATATTAACTTAAAAAAAAAAAAGATGAAATGTGGGATGTATTTGTATTCTGAGACTAGACTTTGACACAATCAGTGACATCTGATAGACAACTAATACAAGTGTCAGGAGTGAGTCAGAGTGAAGTTGGACATGACATCAAGAAGGTTGTTGTTGGTAGTAATCTCGTTTTACCATACCTTGTTAAAGAAGGTGAAAATAACTGCATCTCAGCTCCAATAAATATTTCTAAAAGCACAATTTTCTGCAGTTCATGTGACTTCAGTGCAGTATTGTATAGAATGAAGGCACAGTTCTCCATATTCTGCTTTCCAGGCTTCAGGATTATGTAGCCTAGTTCTGCTTTCTTCTAAACCCAGAGGGAATGATGTGTGATAGGACAAAACTACAAACTGATGGATCTCTGTTTCTGGACCCTTGGATTGTATTGAGCCTGACTGGACACGGGGAAAACGCAATGGAAGTACAAATGTGCATCCTTAATATTCAGTTAAATCAATGACGCTACTCAAAAGGATTGTTCACTGTGTGCACGTAACATTAAATTTAACTTCAACGATTAATAATGACAGAACTTTAATTTTTGAGTGAACTATCCCTTTAATCCCTTTTAATAGCTGTCGTCAGCATCACACGTTTATCGACGTCAGTTATTGTGAGGGGGGACCAGCTCTTGGCTTCTTGTGTGACAACTGGTCTTTGTAAACTTGTTTAACCTTTACTGCTACCTCTTCTTTACTCTCATCTTCATGTGCAGATATTTGCCGGACTTTTCGTGCGCATGTTGCGTAGTGTTTCAGGCCTGTTCGACAAATTTCCCACTGTATGCCGACGGTCAGCGCGAGCGTAATCTGATGACGCTCCCTCTAAATCGCCGAGTTTTATTCGAAGCGGCATTGAACGCGTTTGCGCCTCAGACACGCATCCGCTTCTTCATCTGCCATCCGCTGCCCTTAACAACCGGCCACAGTAACCATCTGCCATGGAGAGGAAGGTAGGACATTTACAGCAGCATCATAAGAATGCCATCTGCTCCATGGAGCACTTATTAATCAACAGTGTTTAGTGTCTGCGGTCTGTTACCGTCCTGATGGTGTATAATCCGCCCATCTCTTCACAGACCGTCAGATTAGTGCGCATGGGAGTTTTCCGACTGGATCTAGTTTATTTGGCAATGTAAAGAGCAGAGAGAGACTATATGAAGCCAAACAGAACACACGAACTAGTCCTGAATGCATACACTGGTGCACGTGTTAATCCTGTCTTCTCTATCACTGATCTTCAGTACGGATGAGGGGTTCTTCATCAGAGGTTCAAAGCAGCACTTAAGGCTGTAGTGGAGATGTTATGAGACGTCAGATGCTCCCCTGTACTCTGCTAAGAGCCTAATTACCTCTCAGCTTCAGTTGTTGGAGTTGCAAGCGTTAACTAAAAATATAAAGATGCCTTTCCTCAAAATACACTCTTATAGACCATGTGAATGCAGTTTGTTTGTCTTGGAGTAAAGGAATGTGATTTAACACTGGTATGTTTATGTAAGTGGATCAGTGCTGTAATAACTAGGCTAAAGCAATGCTTATAAAGAGGCTCAGCATCATTTTGCTCTTCACCAAGCTATTTTTTTCTTTTTTTCTTTTGTAAAGGTTCCTCTGTACTGATGGGGAACCTGGAAATATTAGGAATTTTAAAACTTATTTTCAAGCCTGAAGTCATGGAAATATTTTTATTGACTTGAATCTAGAAATGGCATTTTGTGAATGCAGATTTGTTTAGTTTTTTTTATTTTATTTATTGTGATAGGATAGTTTTGAGTTGACATGAAGCAGATTGGGAGAGAGAGGGGGATGGGATCAGGAAAGCTCCTAGAACCAGGATTCGAATTCTGGACACCCATACCACAACGTCGCTGTATGTCTGTGCACTGTCCACAAGGCTTTCGGTGCCTAGTCTTTGAAATCTTTTTCAAGTAGTCATAAGCAATTGGAGAAGTCGTGAAAAATGAATTTGGTGGGGGAAAAAAAAAAAAGTGTTCAGGTGTATATATTATTTCATGCTCCTACACAGATTCGAACTCTCGAAATCTGAATATTTGTAATTTCCCCGATTTCAAATACTGTATATCCTTACAGATATAGGCCAAGGTAATAACAGTGCAGGCTTTGCCAAGAGGTCAAATCAAATATTAATGCTATGCTATGAGGCAGCACATTATGATTGTCTAGAATCTGGTTATTGCATTAAGGGTGGTAACTCACATATGGACCCAACTTTATTGTTTCTGACTTAAATAGTTTTCTGTGTTTTCCTCCATAGTGATCTGAAAAACAAACCAATTTCCTTGTGATCATGCACATACAGTACTGACTGTTTTGATGTCATTAAAAATAGTTTTGATATACTGTAAAATTAATAGTCCTGTACATCTGAATGACGGTAAGCATGACTGTGTTTTTACAATAAATAGATCAAAGCACTTTTTACGTTCTACAGTCAAAAGTGTAAAAGCATATTGACATGGATGAATATGACTGGCTACTTTTTTATATTTTTAATTTTTATTTTCTTCACTTTTATTTTATTTTATATTTATTTATTTAGAGGAGAGTGTTCTGATTTTTTTCTGTCCTTCATTGCATTGGGTGCATTCTGCTTTCCAATCTTGGGTAACATAGTTATTAATATGTGCTTTTATTGCCCACAAGGACTGATATTATGATGCGCCATCATAATTTAGCTGTTTCTTATAGGACTGGAATGACCCTGATATCAATGTCTGTTCACTCATACCAGTAAAGAGCTGGAGGTTTATAGACAATTTCCTTTGGGGGAAGGGGTCATGAGAGAAGTGTTATTTTATAAAACAGCATATATAGCATATGGCACAGATTCATAAAAGCTCAGTTTCCTGTCGCATATATCTTATGTTTTGTTGCAATTTCAAAATAATATTGTGATAAAGCATTTGTGATCACAGTGTTGAGTTGCAATTCCCTCCCATTTTTGTTTTCCTCATATATCCAACTCAGATGGTTGCTGAGTAAACCACCAGAATACAACTAATTATTTATTTACATTAGTGCTGTCAAACGATTAATCGCGATTAATCGCATCTAAAATTAAAGTTTTTGTTTACATATTATATGTGTGTGTACTGTGTATATTTATGTGTACACACATACAATATTTGAAAATATTTACATATATTTGTGTATATACTGTATTTATATTCATATAATTTATATTATATATATATAAATATATTTAATATATAAACATTTTTCTGAAATATATACATGCATGTATGTGTATTTACATATAATAAATATACACAGTACATGCACATATATTATGTAAACAATAACTTATTTTGGATGCGATTAATCGTTTGACAGCACTCATTTATATTTTAGTTAAGAGTATTCAGTAGTCATGCGATACAGTTTTTTGGGCTGTGGTGAGTTGCATGCTGAGGGAATGCTCTGTAACTGCTGCATCGCTTCTGCTTGGATACACTGCAGGAACGTACACCACCACTGACTGTAGATAGGCTGAGCATGCTGGAGCACTCATATAGTGCATGTTGACCAATCTAACCAATGCTGGTTTCTGTGAGAGCTGAGGCTGTGCCTTTAACGTTGATGGTATTTTTTGTGTCTGTATGCAGTATCTAATGTTGTATATGAGTTTGAGTAAGTAACAGTATGATTACTGACTGCATTCTAATGGATTCTAAATTTTAATTTTGTCATCATTTATTCAACATTGTCATTCAAACCCCATATGATTATTCTCCCTAGTTTTATTTATTTTATTTTAATCATGAAGCATAAAAGAATACAATTTGATCAACCTTTGTCAACTTCATAGACTACCATTTAAGTTTGCGGTCTGTTCGATTTTCATGTTTTTGTAAGAAGTCTCATATGTTCACAATGGCTGTGTTCATTTGATAATAAATTCAGTAAACACAGTAATATTGTGAAAAAGGTTCCATTTGAACCTATATTAAAATGTAATTTATTCCTGTGATGGCAAAGGAATTTTGGAGCCACAGTCTCCAAAGTTTTAGTTTTTCTCTTTACTCTCCCTTTTGATCAATTAATTGTGTCCTTGCTGAATAAAAGTATTAATATCTTTAAATGTATGTATTTGATTTCCTAAATGTTTGTGATTTGTTAATGCTTTGGGGAAATTTTTATAATACACACACATTTTAGCCTAATAATTTGTGTAATAGCCTGTCTAGTTTAATAGGAATATTTCAGTCCTCATGTCTTTTACAGGAGCCATGTAAAAATAAAACCAATGAAATGAAAAATTATTTACAATAAACAACACAATTGATGACTATAAAATAGTATACCCTTGGTTCCACAAATGATTGAAATTATTTCAGGCATTTCTAAAAATCGAGCAAGTCAACATTTTTCTTTTTCTTTTTTGAAAGCACAGATTTTTTTCTATAGAAGACAAAAATGAATTGGTCCCAGTAGGAAATTAAAGTAGTCCATATGACATGTAAACTACACTTAAAGTTTGTAAAGCCATTGGATAGCTTTGTGTAAGAAACAATCATTTAAGTGCAGTAATTTGTGATAAAGCTGTGTCATTTTTGTATTTAATTGCTGTAAAGCTTGATACATTAAGAGAAGTTTTTGTACTCAGCGAGACATCTGTTAAATGTTTTAACCTTTGGGGATCGTACACTGTGTGGCCAGATTAGCTTCAAAGTACTAAGTCCGTTGTTGCAAATGAGGACATTTTTGTAGTACTAGGTTGTAGTCTGAAGTACCAAGTCGCAGGTGTGTCTTTGAGCTCAAGGCCTTGTATTCTCTCCGGAAACAATTCCAGCGAGGCCAGCAACACTTAGAATGGATCACAGAAGTTCGCTTCAGTGCCCAGCAATCTTCTGAGAGTTAGAGAAATCCCATTAGTATTCAAGGACCCACTTTTTCTAGCTGTCACACCTCAAGAGCTTTAGGGAGAATCGCTTTCTTTCATTCTTCTTCTTTTTCTCCTTCACTGCCTTTCTACGGGTCTAAATGTGAGGAATTAGAATGCTGTATTCGAGAAACGCTTCATGTCATGCTGTCCTTTGTTCAGCTCAACAATACATCTTCTCATTTGTTAAGACACCTGCAGTATTTGCGTCTCTGATTTATATGCGTATTTGTGCTTAATCCAAGCCTGTTCGTATATTTGAATTTTGCCTTTATTTATCATTTATTTGACACACAGAGTGGACCCAAAAAGTATATGAATGTCATTACATAATAAAACAAAATATCAAACCAAATTATATTTTGAAGACAGCACAATATTATTAACATTTGTCTGTTAATATAACATTTATATTGTTTTTTATATTAAACGTAATATATTAATGTTATGTTATGATTTCTTTTTTTTTTCCAGTCACAGTGATGGAACAGTGATGGTTTTTATTAAAATGAAAAGATGTTTGCCCAAAAGAGGATCTAAATGTCTTTGATGTCCTGGCCCAATACAACAAATACAAACATAATAGATTTGAACTTTTTTGATTTTTTATTATTGTGCTATTTGTGAGTTATTCATATATTGTGTTTATTGTTTTGTATACTATTTTAATTTTTATCTTTTGAAAATTTTCAAAAATAGTTTGGTTCTGCAAGAAGTTTTGCCTCGTTTGTTTGCAGATGCCACTTGGTTTGATATTTTGCAGTCTAATTATAGTTCGATGACATTCAAACTGTTTAAATATGACTTAAGTGTCCAAGTATCCATACTTGGGGCCACTGTAATTGTTTTCTTAAAGTTTTGTATTGTATCCTTTACTTCCTGTATGGTGTTTTTTTGTTTCCCGTCCCCCCCCAAATACTAGGTCACTCTTTTGAAATGTCTGAGGCTTTTATGTCCAGAGAGATATGGACAATTGAGGACTTCCTTATTTGGCTGGACTGGAATGCTCTTGCAGCATTAAGGTAGAACCAGCCTTTGTAAGTGCAGAAATATTTTGCAAGCTCTTATGAGCGAGTTTGATTTGCTTATGCAAGAAATCATGGATTGTGAATGCAACCAAAAGTCAAGTAATCAGCTTGCAAGGTTAGCTTTTCTCAAATACTGTATCGATATTTATAAAAATTCTGTTTTGTAGCTCAGCAGAGTGCCTTTTTCATAACCCTTTGCATATACACGATTTAATAATGTTATTATGTTTGTAATGCGCAGATGCCATGTTTGTTGTATGCTTATTTTTATGTGCTGACTAACATACTAAAGTACTTGATTATAAGTTGAACTGTATTATGTTCTTCAATATTACATTTTAATGTATTTTAAATGTATTTTAAAAATTGCTAAATGTTTTTCACTGATACCAATACTACGGATGTCTCTAAAAAAATTATTTTTTTCCCCTACTATTTAACCATTGACTACAGCCATTCAGCATTACAGTATAACTGAGAGCTATCGATTTTAACATTTTAAAAATAGCAGAGTTTAAAAAATAACTTTTAAGTTAACTTAAAACAGTCTTTACATTAACCCATTATAATAAATGTCATATTTACCCGTGCCCTTCTGCAAGTAGAAAATATACAAAAATTGAATAAAGTTATCTTCTAAATTAATAATAGATGAATTCTTAAAGCTACAAAAGTTATTGTTTTCCTCTTTTGTACTTTGATTAACAGACATCACAGCAGCTGGGTTATTAGGTTATTTGGTTGCTATTACTTTAAGAGCTGCCGCTGCTGAACGTGATGCTGATCTGACACGCATGCTCGTAGTTTCATTCACGATTTAATATGAAATGATACAGGCACAGCGCACACCGCACTATTTGCGCACACAGTTGAAGCATGCAGGCTACGAGCACAGTTTAATGGCTGACAGGACAGAAAAATGTGTTTTTACTGACATATGGCCAACGTCTCATTTTGCAGTTGTTCTGCTGAAGCCCCCCATCACCTGTACCGTTTCTGTGCTTGTTTGACTAGTGCCTGGCACTGAGGCAAGGTGGAGTGCGCTTCTGAAAAATTTCCCCTTTGATGTGATCGAAAAGACGTTCTGCATTCCAATAAACACAATTTTTGTCACGAAAAAAAAGAGACAGAAGCAGTAGTTGTGTGTGGGGTGGGTGACCCTAGTTCTGCCCGTGCGTTAGTTGCATGAAATATTTTTAATGCCGTTAAACTGGAAAAATTAATCACATGCGTTAACGTGCTAATTTTGACAGCACTAGTAATTCAAAATATATTTAAAAACGTGACTTGCAAATTTCAATATAAATGACATTAAAGCTTATTTTATAAATGCTTGTCAGTACATTCGACTTGAACCAGATTGCATAAGAGACATAAAGATGTACTTAAGCCCTGTTTAAGTGGGTCAAAAAAATCACTCAAAAGTTCTGCCAGCTGCATTTAATGTAAATATAAGCTATGCTACATTTTTAAATTTTAAAAAGTCTTTTAAAATGTATTTTTTCTCTAATAAGTTTTTTTTAAGTATGCTTAAGTGTAGTTCCTTTTCACAAGGGCTAAAAAAAAGTTCCACTTAGAAGAATAATTATGAATTATGAAAAATATAACTGCATCTTAAGCATTCATTGTAATAATTGCTGAAGTGTTTTAAGTATTTATGGTTACATTTTTATTATCAGTGATAATATTTATTTATTTTCATGAGAAACAAACAGTGCTGTTTTCTATGCATGAAAATTTGGGCAATCACTGTTAGAGAGTCGAGTTCATTTGCCCTATAAAAAGTAGATGCCCTTGGTTGTATCACTGTCCTGCATGAAGGGTATTCAGTTCAGAGCCAAACAACCCCTATATTGATTGTTGATATTGTGATTACACTGATTACAGCCTTGGCCTTATATGTAATTACAGGTGAATCGCTCTGAGTTTAAGTCTGTGGCTGCTGTGCGGTGGGCCTCAGTACTTTCTCTCAGCACA
>JAUZSZ010000095.1:23604062-23617573 GCA_034780575.1 Labeobarbus marequensis | reverse complement strand
TCAGCCTATCTCTCTTTCTTTCAGTAAAGGAAATTTAAATGTGTGATTCTGGAAACGAGATCTAATTTAGCGGGAACCGTCGGGTCGGGAAGAAAATTATTCAAAGCGGACAGCGGGTGAACAAAGAGTGAACATATAGCGGGAACGGGTGGGTGTGGGATACAACCTCGCAGGAGCGGGTGGGAGTGGGACTTAAAAAACAGTCCCGCGCAGACCTCTACTCCAAGGCACTGAGAGCCGTAGAGGCAAACAGTGCATTTGAAGTTATAGGAAATACAGGGAGAATGTGAGACACCAGAAGTGGGGTTTAGTCGTAAATCGCTCTACCAACTCTAAATTCCTACTATTACAGACAGGGCCGCACCACGAGTTTTAGGTAATAGGTCAGATATGATGGTCAAAGTAAGTAGGGGGTGAAGTAGTGGAATAGCTAGGTGTTTTGGGAGTTTTTTTTCACTTTTTTAACAGTTTGAAGAAAGCTTGAGAATATTTGTTTTTAAATTCCTTGTTTTTATTATTCTTATTTTTTAAATTCCTTATTTTTATTGTTGTGATTATTTTTTTAATGACTATTTTACTTTTATGTAAAGCACTTTGAATTACCACTGTGTATGAAATGCGTTATAGAAATGAACTTGCCTTGCCTACTGTTTTTACTGTAACTGCAATCAAATAAATGCAGTCGCATTAACAATAAGAGACTTCTTTCAAAATCTTAATTATTCCAAACTTCTGGCTGACAGTGTCAATCCATTTTTATTACATGTATAATAATTTAAGTTACAGTTGGACACCAGAGCAGATCTCATGTCCTCCTGAGCTGTATAACTAGGTCTTTACCTCAATGCCTGCAGCGTTTCTTGGGTCAAAGCCATCACACACAAGCATAACCAGGGAGTCACCGGAAGCACGCAAGACCCTCACTGCTTCTGTGTGTGTCATACCCAGCAGACTGTTGTTGCCCACCTCAAGAATACGCATGCCTACCCGCAGTCGGTCATCTCGTGCAGCAGCTCCGCTGGAGCTCACCTATAGCAAGGAGTAAGAGAAAAAAAACTACAAATCAAGGACTTACATGACTGATGTTGTGAGGAAGTAGTGAAGTAGACCAGCATTTGTTATGTTATCAGAATACTGCATGGTTTGTGCCTTATATCATAGCATTGGTTACCTTGGAAATGAAGATGCCCTCATCTGTGGGGTCAAAGGGGTTGCCTGCATGGCCTTTAGCTCCACCCCTGATGCTGATGCCCAGCTTTTCTCCAGGCTGCTTGTGAATGACAATCTCCTACAAAATCACAGGGATGTTTTAGAGGGTATGTGAGGATGTTCTGGTCTCATTAAAATTTTTTGAGATTGAGATAATTACCAATCAAAAGTTTTTTAGATCATTACCAAAATTATCATAAGTATTTCTGCGAGTGTCTTTCTCATTGCAGGCCATTTTGGCAGATTTTCAGGAAAAGACCAAATGTGATATTTATTAGATCTAACTGAGCTGGCGGTAACCTGCAGGTTTTGCTTACACTTTTCCTCTACTTATCAGTGTGTATACCTGCATGCCAGGGGGCGACGGATCTCTGCGCACAAGCATGCGGATCTCCTGCTTGTTGGAGAGCAGGGCTCTGACAGCTTCCTGATGTGTGGCGTGTCGTAGGTCGATGGTGTTCACCTCCAAGATACGATCGCCCACACGAAGTCCACTCTGAGAGGCCAAGCCATTGGGGATGACCTACCCAGAAACAAAAAGGTCAGAAATCAATTCGGACAAAAGCGTCACAGAACAAAAATCATGCCATTCTTTTTTTTTTTTTTTTTTACATATACCTGCATCATACAACATGATTTACTTTACCTTTGAGATGAACACCCCTGGCTCATTAATTCCAAATGGGTGGCTGGCATGGTCGCTACCCCCTACAATGCTCAGACCCAGGGGACCACCTGCTTTGATCAGCGTCACTTCCTGTCCAGACAGGAAATTCAGATGTATGAAAAAGGAGCACTGATTGCAGTAGGTCTGATAAATGCAGTGATAAAAATCTTTGAAATTAATCAATAATTATTATTTTTTTTTGGCTGGTAAGAAAGTAGTCTCTCATGCTCACAAAGGCTGCATTTATTTGACTAAAAATACATCAACAACACAACAGCAATGTTTTTAAATATTACTACAATAAATATGAAATATAAATAATCTTTGAAATCAATCAATAATTATAAATGTAATTTTCATTTTTAAATTTACATTACCATTTTAAATTTTGGGGTTGGGAAGATTTTTGTTTTATTTATTTTTTGTAAGGAAAAGAAGTCTCATGTTCACCAAGGCTGCTTAAAATTAAAATGATTAAAAATACAGCAAAAACACAAAAGCAATGTTGTGAAATATTACTATGTTAAAAAAACTGATTTTTAAAAAAAATACATTCAAATCATTGGTGCTCAAAACATTTATTATTATTGTCAATGTTAAAAACAGCTGCTTACTGCTGAAGTGCTGTTTAATATTTTGGTAACACTTTACAATAAGGTTCATTAGTTAACATTAGTTAACAACATTAGTAAACACGGACTAAGAATGAACAATACTTCCACAGCATTTATTAAACAATGTTATTTTCAGCATTTACTAATGCATTATTAAAATCACAAGTTGTGCTTGTTAACATTAGTTAATGCACTGAACTAACATGAATAAACAAAGAACAACTGTTTCATTAACTAACATTAACAAAGATTAGTAAATAGTGTAATAAATATATTGTTCATTGTTTATTCTTGTTAGTTAATACATTAATGTTAACAAATTACACATTGTAAAGTGTTAGCAATATTTTATTCTTATGGTATTCTTAATCTTAATTTTTCTGTGGACAATCTTAATTTTAAAAAAAAATCTTAATCTTAATTTTTCTGTGGCATTGTTTTCAGGATTCTCTGATGAAGAGAAAGCTTTGATGAAAAGAACAGCATTTATTTTAAATGCTTTTGTAGCATGAAATGTCTTTACTGTCAATTTTGATTCATTTTAATGTACCCTAGCTGAATTCATTTCTTAAAATATGTATATTTTACTGACCCCAAACTTTTGAATGGTAATGGTAAATACAGTTAACATGAATGTTCAGCTATTTGTAACGGAGACCCATCTTCTAGGCAAGTCTACACAACTACAAGTGGGCACGAATAAAAACATCAAGGGAAAATTAATTAAATGCAAAAGCAAGAGTAAATTTTAAAAGGCCAAATCACAATCCTAACACAAATCCACTATGCAATGTTCATACCATCCACCATTTTCTCTGTTGAGTGAGGCATTAAAACAGCAAAATGAAGCTGTTATGAGATTAAACTACAGCAAGCAGCATTTATCAGTTTTAAATATTTCCTCAAATAGGGAGAAACGCACACACTCTCTCTCCCTGAAGGTTCAACGTCATACCATTAGTTCCAGCTCTCACCTCAATGGGGTATTCATCCTCCATGGGGCAGCTGAGATGGTTTCCAAGGTGCTCATCTCCTTCCTCTTGCTCAGGTGAGTCAGACGGCTCTGGAGGAGGGGGCGAATGAGGTCGAGTTCGAGGGGAGGTGCCCCCTGCACTGGCCTGGTCCCGTTCGACCAGGAGGGTGATGGTGGGGGAGGTGCCAGTAAGCAGCGCTACTGCCTGGTCATGTCTGGCCTCTGTCATGTCTACACTATTGATCTGGAGCGACAGCCAAACACCAGAGGATCAGAGAGGGCCAATATGCCCAGAACCGGCATATGAAAGCCCCTTGTGCTGAGCTTATGTCATGTCTTATGTCATATGCAGCATTCCATTTAGCTGGGTTTTCAAGGAACGTTAGAGTCCAGGTGTCAGTTAAGTGAAATATGTTCCTGTACTGATCTGGATCACGAGACAGCCAACGCAGAGTTCTCTCATGCATTCAAAGAGAAAGTGATTTCCACTTCACCTACATATAGTTGGTTTTAAAAGCCTGGGTTCTCAGTGAAAAATCATGCATCAAATCAAAACGTTGTGACACATTTAACCAGGGAAGTGAAAAGAGAAGGGAATGTGCAACAGGAGAAAGAGGAAATGCTGGAGATGCTTTAGGTAGCAAGATCACACAGTGTGTTAGAAAAAGTATAAAAAGAGCAGCCTCAAGAAAACCCTCTACTACAACTTGTCATATTTAAATATATTCCAGATATATCTCATATACTTTAATTAGAGGACCTTGCACTCATAAAAAGTGAGCTAAGTTCAGGACAATTTACAGTTATAATGGTAACATGTACTTTAAAAGTTCGATTACAGCTGTACTAAAGCAATAAAACACCTTTTAAAATGCCTTGTAAACACTTTAGTCTCACTGAAAGAGTATCAGTCTGGTTTTTGGTAACAGATCTGTATGTGATTATAACATGGCTTTGTCCAACATCTTAACATGTTAATCAAACTACAAAAGGCCTTGGGATTGAGCTGATATACAAGCTGAATTTAATCCTTATGCATCATGTCATCTATACCGCGACAGATAGAGACTGTAACCTCACTACATAAAAACCTGTTGTAACTCCTTTATAACTTTGTATAAAAAAGTACTACTTACTCATCAAATTAGTTAATGCCTTAAATACTAGCCTTTAACTATGGGTCTTTAAATACTAACCTTTAATTATGATCTGGCTCATGTCTTGACACCATGTGTTGTTTTGAAACTGTGGTCCAATGCTGCTGCATTTTTGTGCATTTTCACAAAGACTGCATAATATTTGAGATCCTCTTTGTAAAGCCAAGGGATGTGGCCTAACCTGCCCTGCATGTGAGGGAAGACTATTCTTGATTTCTGGTTACTTTGTTTAGCAGTAAGAAGTTCCAACATGGTGCCAAACAGAGGTCAGCACTGACCATTCAGTACCGGCGCTTATCACAGGGTGACAGAATGGCAGCTGCTAGGGTAACACATGCAGTTACCATGACAGCAGGCCCACAGAACAAGTCAAAAACCTCCCATCACCACACCCGACACCAAGCAGGCAAGAAGTGTGTTAGTGAAAACCCATGCAAGGACAGAGGGAGAACAAGCAGAATCTCAAAATAAAGAGAGGGCTCAAGGGAGACAGAACAGTTGGGATTATAATTGTTATAATGCCGAGTCTCAATACAAGCAAGGTTACTAGGAGAGAAATTCACAATTCCACACTTCATCATTTCATGGTGCAAAGCAGAAAGGTTACAGTGTACAGCACAATAAAACAGCAAAAGACTGTGCTAAAACTAACTCTGACTAACTCACCCATGCAGTGAGCCGGACAATAATGGCTTATTAAGTTTCTCACAATGTAACGTGACTTTATTTAGATCTAATACCCAGGAACAAAAAGAAATCTATTATATAGCTGCATAGCCGACGCACAAATGTAGATGTTGTCATTTACTCATCCCCAAACCTGTTTGACTTTATACTGTAAGACACAACATGAGACTATTTTCTTCTGTATAATTAAAAGAGAATAGTGACTTTCAAGCTTCAAAAGGGACAGAATGTGAGCTACATTTTAAAACCATACAACAGCTTTGAGTGAAGAATTGACTGAAATCAAGTCATATTCATGCTCATATACAGCTCTAGTGCATTACAATTAGTTACAAGAACCAAACCCTATGATGTTAGGCATCACTGAGATTAAATGAAGACATGGGATTTATATACGGGAAGACGAATGAGAGTTGAAAACTGCATAAATGAGTCTCTCTCTTGCAAAGCTATCATATGGTTTCAGAAAATTTAAAATGCAGCCCATGATTGTATGGATTACTTTCATGGCACTGTTTGGCAATTTGGAGCTTGAGAGACCCTGGTAATCATTCTTGTTTTGTATGGAAAACAAGCATTAAAAATGTGCCAAGCGCATTCCAAGGAACAAATTCTGACAGGTTTTTTTTAAATGGCATAAATTTGAGTAAATGATAACATTTACTATTTTTTTTGAGTGAACTATTCTTTTAACGCTAAATTAAGCTGATAAACTATATTAACTAGAAAGAGAGACTGTATGAGAGATGATTGAACTCACTGATATGACCCTGTCTCCCACGTGCAGGATATTGTCTCTGTGAGCAGCTCCTCCTTCAGCAATACGAGAAATGAAGATTCCCTGAGAGAAAAGCAGAAAAACACAGCTAATGATATCATCTCAATACAAGTTTTTGAAGGAATTTTCCTAAGCACACCAAGGATGCATTTATTTAACCACAAATACAGTAAAAAGCACTTTTGTGAAATATTAATATAACTGTCTTCTAAAATAATACACACACACACACAAAAAAAAAAGAGAAAAAAAAGGAACATTTCACAAGGAGATGATGATTGATTTTTTTATTTTTTTTTATAATTTAGAGCTACCACTCATGGCAAGAAACAAATGAAAAATAGAAAAAGTAAATATAGTAAATAGTAGAGAACTAAACTATATAAAACAACAAAAGAAAAAAAGCTTTTAAAAGTTTATCCTTGAATAATAATAATAAAAAAAATATCTAGAACTAAATCAGGTCTCATTTCTTTAACACTCTTTCTTAAGAATCAAAAGAAAAGTAAAGAGTCCTAGGAGAGTAACAATGCTAGTATTTCTTGCAGTGCTATATTAGCTGCTGACTTGAGCTGGCTTCAAATGAGTTCAGTGCTCCAGTACAGCTGTTAAGAGCTAGTCAGTATGCTGGTGTAACATGCTGCAATGCCTCAAGCCTCTAGAGCAGAAATGATCCTGTTGACCTTAGCTTAAAATTACCTGCCTTGCTTTTTATTATATGGGCTTATTTAAAACTCTAAAGGTGTAATTCAAACCATGTAGTATTAAAAGAACAAACCATTTATGACCTTCAAGGACACTTAATTCTTCATAGACAAATCTCAACAGTTTAACAGATACATAGTCTGCAAACAGCCTTTGTCAGCACTTTCACTGTATGTTCTCTAAAATTGTGATCAGAATGTTTCATGCCGAAGAGTCAAAGCATCAAACAGACCAACAGCCAAGACAGTGAGATCTACTTGTTAGTAAAAACAAGCACAAATGTCAAGCAGAAGGACAAAAACGTGACTTACAATTACTCAGCATAGCGTGTGTGCATGTGCAAATGTGTGACTGTCTCCTTCGTGAAAGTGGTGCAAAATGTGGCCATGTCAGAAAGATAGAGGGCAGTATGATGTGTGTCTGCAGCAGAGATCCAAAAATACTTCATCCCCTGCCATCCGATAATCTACTGGCCATATCAGGTGTCAGTCCCTGTAATTCTAATCATTGCTATCTCAGTCAGCCATCCTAGAGGTGCTGAGAAGCGTCATGCAGAATTCTTTTGCTAAACATGTTAAACATACGGAGAGAACGGATGACATGTCCTGACTTCCGTAAACCACACTGCACAACCTGACACCGAAGCAATGAACACACCATAAAATATTCACTACAAGCCAAGTCATGATTGTATATGCAAGAGCGTCTTGTGTTTACCGTGTCTCCTACTCGGTATGGGGTTGACCCTTTCCCTCCAGCAATGCTGAAACCTAAACCTTTATCGTTGCGGACCAGACAAGTGGCTAGTCGCAGCATCGGTCCAGCACTGACAGCAGGAGAGGCAGGGTCCAGGAGGAAAGGCAGCCCACTGGACCGTCTCTCCCGGGGGAAATAATCATCTTCTGGTCTCAGTGGCGTGGTGGTGATGGCGTTCTCTGGTTCAACCATGCGTTCTCGCAGAACAGTCATAACCACGGCTGCCCCCGAGTTGCGCAAGGCCTCAACAGCTGTGTGATGCTCTGCTCCATGCAGGTCTACTCCATTCACCTGAGAGAGCGAATGCAAGGATTGAGGATTTAAAGCAGCGTGAATGACTGGTTCTGAATGGGGCAACTCAAAAGAGAAAATGAAAACAGATGTTCACCTCAAGAAGTTTGTCTCCCACTTTGACCCCAGCACGAGCTGCAGGGCCCTCCTCTGACACTCTAGAGATGAAAATACCCTGAAAAGAACATTTAGAGTACATTAAAACAACCCCCCCACACACAAGCATTTACTGAAACTCATCTATTGCGTGAAAGCTCACTCAAATGTACCTCGTCGTCACCCTTATAGGGCGTAGATCCTTTCCCCCCTGCTATGCTGATGCCTAACCCACCGGTCTGCCTCAGGATAGACAGGGTCAGCTACAGATGAAGCAGAGAGATCAGAAATTCACGTACAAAAGCAGAACGAAATACTTCAAAACATCTGCTATAATATGTGTGGCTTGACTCACAGAACAAAAAAACAAATAAAAAGGTTTTCATGCAGTACATGCTTGTTTAGAAAGGAAGTATTTATAATATGAATGACTGCATCCATGTTCAGACAGATCAAATATATTGTCCCAACCAGCCTTCTTTCCTTGATGTACACAATGCATTCATTTACATACACTAAAAATTGAGCTCTAATTTATGGATTATTGGACAACCTTTTCATATTCAGACATGCATTTAAAAACTAAACTGAAACATAACACAGAAGCCCAAAACCTCTGTTATTTGCAAGCTGGATCAGCCTGACTGCTTTTGTCTATTTATTGAAGCAGTTTGGGAATGTGACAGACTAAGTGGTTTACCTACATCTTTTCAATCTTTCGAGTGAACAATTCAACACTACAGGACTGTGAAAAGAACTGGTTTGAATTGTACATGATGCACTGTTAAGGCATGATTCAGGAATACACCAGACGACTACAATTGCGTAAATTGTTACAGAAAAAAACTGGGCATCACAGACTTAACAACTGGGGAAAAATGTCTTTGCCCAACAAATATTTTGCAGTTTTAATCTGCACACTGGTTCTGACTTTTTGCAGCTAGAAAATCCAGGCAAATGTAGTGTAAGTTATTCCAGCCTTTACCGCAGTTTATATGTACAAACACCATACAAAATGTACGTTGAGCTATTCTATACAGAAAGTTTGTTTAAATGCACATATTTTATGTTCATGATCAATAGGTCACACAAGTTGGTTGTGCATGTAAGGAATCAATGAATCACAAGTAGACAATTTCATTATAAGATTAATGTGATGAATGAAATGGGCCAGTAAGATTTTGTTTTAATGTTTACTGGTCTTTGAGGAACAGAATGCTCAAAAGAACAGCATTTATTTGAATTAGAAATTTTTGTAACATTATTAAAGTCTTTACTATTACTTTTTGAATTAATGCATCCTCGCTGAAGTCTTACTGACTTCAAACTATAGTGTATATAACATTATTAACACTAAGAACAAAATTGCTCCAAGAATCAGCGAAAGACATTTGATTGAGTCAAATTCAACTACTTTAACACCACATTTACTACTTTTCATATATAACATTATACATTTTATCAAATAGTCAAAAGTCTGAAAAATCAAGGAAAGGAGGCCAGCATTGCTGGGACAGGACACAAAGATCTATTTGATTAATGCAGACTGTATAAAGAACACATGCTCAAGTTTGAACATCACCAGTCTCAAAACTTGCAGTGATTCAAGTTTTGCATATTAATGGCAAAAGCCTAGCTCAATGCTACTGAACATTGTACTGTACCACATTCATGGCCTAAAAAAAGGCTGAAGCCAATTCAAATCATAGTTATTTGTCCTTTTTTGATAATGACAACATGAGATAACAGAAACATTTAAAAAAACTAATATCAACAGTTCAACTGAGGACAATTTAATCTTAAACCACCTTACATTTGTATTGACTGATTAAGTGATGGCACACGTCACCAAACAGTCACACCGTGACATACCCAATAGTCACAAAATGAATGGGAGGGGTGGTGAACTTTTTTGTGGGATGGACTAGATGTGGTTGATTCTACAGCAGCAGCCATGCAAAGTGTGCATAGTGAGTGGGTAGATGAGAAAAAACAAAACTCAAGTGAAGAAGAGAGAACAACGTTCTTGGATAATGAAATCTTTAGAGACATACAGCCAGACTAATATAATTAAATGCTCAGGTTCAGGCATATTAAACAAAGTGGAAAGTAATTATCTTATTTAGTCTAATGCTATGACTGATGGTCACTTATCTTACATTGGCACTGGGTCAGGAATTATTAAAAAAATGGATGAAAATAACTGACCTCCGCATAAGGGCATCAACACTATGTTGAAATTAGTTGCATGACTGACAATATGGTAGTATTTACATATGTTTATATTGCACTTTGAAAAAGAAACAAACAATAATTTGGTGGGTTTTGGTTTTGGAGAACCACAAATCTCACTCCACCTGGTTTACGTACAATTATAGAATTGATTGATTTTAGGGGAACCCGGAACATCAGTCATAGGTATGGCATATATTTTTACATGGCAAGTAACAAATATAAATTATTTCATTACAGAACTATAAACAGCTACTTTTGTGGGTATTGTTCATTTAAATCAGACAAAACAGAGACACTTGTAATATGATGCAGCAAAAGATAAATAAAAGTTTCCACTAGCTCATATGTGCTCCTTGCTTCTAGGTGGCAGAACCTGACAGAGGGGTAGGCGGTGGAAAAGAGGGAAGAAAAACAAGAAAACAACAGAAAAACAGGTGGCAGACAGTAATAGAACCTAGTTTGGAGAAAAGCATGGTAACGGAAACACAATGTTTCTTTCAAATTTAAGAGCAATTATTCAGACCAAAAATATAGTTTTTGAGATGCTTTTGATAACCACTGAAAATGCTTTGGTCCATAGGCTTACATTTTAACTTCATTACTGCAAAAGCTTAACTTAAAAATAAACAAATAAATAAATACAATTTTTATAAGTATTCAACCCAGAATATTCTTCAGCTAACAGATGCACCACAACCATTTTCTTCTCCAAAAACTAAGATTTATTACAGCTGTGACTTATAAGTAAATGTTAGTCAGCAATTTCCCTAGCCATTCAGTGTGGATTAAAGAAGGAATTTTGTGGTGGGTAGTGATTCCCTGAACTGCAGGTGAACGATGAGTGAGTAAACAAATGAATGAATAATCAAAAGAGGGAGAGAGCGAGGAAGAGAGCGGGAGTTTGGGCGGAAAGAGAGTAGGTACAGACCTCTTCCTCCTCAATTCGAGCAGGCTCAATCAGCAGATTATTGACTTGATCAAATGACACCCCCTGTTAGGACAGGAACCAGCAAGAGGGCATGCAGATTAGTCAGGCCAAAAAAAACAAAAAAAAAAACAGAAGCTGTATGACTGGAAATTAAAATAAATTGAACAAACATTCACACAGGTGACTGAATGACAGACACACCTCCAAACACACACACCCACAGTAAGACAGGGCGCTTCCAAAACCACCACATATACAGCAAACAACACTGACCTACACACATAAAGAGCTTTAAAACAACACCGCACAGGTCTGTGCTCAGACTGCATTCAGCAAGCAGATTCAGGCTATTATCTGGAAAAGCTTGCTATTCATACAGTATCTGTACAGTCACATCACGTCTAAAATGTTTAGCAATTTAAGCAATTTGAAAAGACTTGACAGGGAAATCAAAACAACCAACTGTCTGGATTAAGCAACCCAAGTTACAGGTTGTCAATATTAACCCCAGAGAAATCACTAGTGTGTCAATGCTATAAAACACAGATATAAAGCAATTACCCACATCCACACAAATGTCAATATTTGCATGTTTGCAGGAAAATAAATTCTCTCACTGTCAGCGGTTGTTACATTTTTTACATATTTGCTAACAGTAAAACCCCTAAAGGGTTCATGCAGTCTTTCTGGTTAAAGTATGTATTTTAAAGACCGAATGAGAGTCCTCATATTTCTACACAATAATAATTATAGAAAGAAAAAAAACATTGATGTGAAATTCAGGTATAATTTAAAATGATCAGCACAGCACAGTTGTGGAAAAGGTGGGCAAAGAGGGCAGTGTGCACTGATTTCCCCAGGCAACAGAGACAGCAAATGATACGATGAGAAGCAAAAGCAGTGCTCAATGGGGTGGAGTCAAGCTGTGGAGGAGGAGCTAAACATAGCTAAACATAGGGTGGGGCAAAACAAGGAGGAGCTTTTTCATTTGAGGTTCTCTCCTTTCAAAGGAAGAAGTCATCTTAAAACAAGCATTTATTATTCAGACAAAAGAGTCTAAGATATCCATGGCATACTTTGCATGCTGCCAATATTCATATCAATGACACGATGGCTCTGATACCACGAATGAAGCTGAATGAACAAATATTGTCACAGAGGGGTCTAACAAAAGTGGGACGAATCAAAAGACATTCTGAACTTTTCTGCACAGTACTGTTCAAAAGGTCAAAGGTCAGTAAGAATTAATGTGTCTTTTGATCAAAAGAGACAGGAGAGACTGGTAGAATGATTTCTGAAAGATCATGTGACACTGAAAACTGGAGTAATGGCCGCTGAAAATTCAGATTTGCCATCACATGAATAAATAAGTTTTTGTTCAAATAAAAAGAGACTTCTACTAACCTCAAACTTTTGAACAGTATTATAACTCAAATTTTCTGCTGATAATATAATTTTGCATTTAAAAATATGCATTAAATTTAAAAAATGGAAAACAGACATTTACACAACGGGTCTCAAACTTTTAGCACTGTATTTTGTATATCTTAAGATCATTGCACACTGGAAGTCATTGCACACAGAGTCCAAAATTTTTGCAATTTAAAAAATAAATACAACCTCACATTGTGTCAATCACATTTACACACTGCCTCTGTCATAAAAAATTCGGATCAGATTAACATCTGTAGCATGCATTTGGATAGGAAAGGATGAGGAATATGAAAAAATGGAAAAATGTAATGACCTTAAGTCCAAAATTTTCACATGTGTTTTTCCGTTTTTTCGTATTCCTCATCTTTTCCTATCAAAATGCATGCTACGGATACGAAAACGCAGAAAATCGAACCTGATCTGATTTTTTTATGACAGACGTACGTTTTGGTGGCAGTGTGTAAACGTGATTGACACAACGTGAGGTAGTATTTATTTTTTAACGTGCAAAAATTTCAGACGAAAATTCCATCTCCGTGTGCAATGGCCTTTAGACTGAAAAAATTCCGCACTCTCCACTAAGATGTGTGAACATGATTAAACAACTCCACTTAAACCCTCAGACAATATAAATCGATTTCACCAGGATTTCCCACACCATTGCTTTAAGTGAGACCTTCTTACCTTCACTGGTTGCAGGGACGAGTTCATCTGACTCAGCCTACTGTCTTCTAGCTCAGCTGCTTCTAGTCTTTGTTGAAAAGGGGTATTGACTGTTACTCCTCCCTCATCCTCGTCGTCCTCGTCATCCTCCTCCTCACCATCCCTCTCGTCCTCAGGGTTGTGAGGAGTAGGTGAGAGGCCATCATGACTGAAGCCTTGCAGCAGGGCGGCGACAGTCTCTGGTTTGGGCAGCTTGGTGATCTTGAAGTGCTTTTTGTAGTGTGGTGTGTCTTTACGTATGAGCCGCTGTTTCTCTGC
>JAUZSZ010000095.1:23593643-23603764 GCA_034780575.1 Labeobarbus marequensis | reverse complement strand
TTCAAGTATGTGCTGAATATACTTCATACATACCTCAGTATACTCCACCTCCATCTCATCCAGCTCCTCCTCCTCTTGACCATGACCATCATTAATCTCCACCCCTGTACTGTTTACACCCCGCTTCTCATCCTGAGAAGTGGCAGAGGCGGTGCTACTGGACGCCTGAGAATCATGACTTTGATTGGACAGCCCACTCAACCGTTTCTCCTGTGAAAAACCATTATACATAATCAATGGAAAAAAACTGAGCAGCTTGTATCTAATATTTAAATAATGATAAAAAAACAATTTGTACGTAATATAAAAAAAAAATAATGTACTGAAATAATATTTAAATGGTAAAATATTTTAAATAATAAATAAATAATTATTAAAAAATAGTTTGTACGTAATATAAAAAATATGTACTGACATAATATTTAAATGATCAAATAATTTAAATAATTTTAAAAAATGAATACAATTTAAGAAAATTATATACATATAAAATTATATATATAGCCACAAGCAGGACAAGACAGTATGTTGGCTTTCTCTAGCCAACACAATCATAGCAGTCCAAGCACCATTGTCTCATATGAATATCTTTTCAAATATAATGTGGTTTTTATAACAAAGCCCATCTTAGTCAATCTTATCCTAAGAGACATAAAACTTTTGTCGCCAATTTATGTGAACAGCAATATATTTATTCATGCCTGGAATCTTGATAGTTTTCCTTTTAAACTAATTGTATAAAATTAATGTATTTCCTAAGTTGCATCTGAATATAATTTGCAATATTTATAAACATTAAGAACACATATTAGTTCCCCACACTCCACAAAGAAATTCTTTAAATGTAACATTAGAGAGAACAATAATGAAAAATAAGTACAAAATTAACACAAACTGCATTGTCATTCATAATAAACAAGTCATGGCACATTTTAGATGATAAAAAGATGTGACATTTTGCAAAATATGGTATATTATCAGTACGATTACAGTTCTACAAATAAACTGATTCTGTGCATTTATTTCCATTCAAACTGATGGAAACTAAAAGAAGCACTTTTGAAAAAAGCCACGAAAAAAAAAAAATTGTGCCTTTGTTTGAATTTACCTCAGAGTCCGGGGACTCCAGATCCTCATCTGGCTTGGCTGTATAAGCTTCATTTCTTCTGGCTTCAATGACATTCTTCATTACCTTCAACTCACTGGGATGTGGCGTGGCTCTCCTCTGAAGACCCTGCTGGTTCACATATACAGAAAGAGTGTTAGCACATGTGCACAATTTCATGTAAACAGTTGTACACAAATCATAAACATCCTGTACACATTGCTACGCTCACCCTTTTATCTGCTGCAGTCTCCTCATCTTCCTCTTCACGTTTGGAGTCATCCTGGAACTGAATGACCGATACCCTGTTCAAATTAGTGTCTGTGGGCCAGGTTTCATCGACGCTCCTGTCCAGTAGATTCTCTGCAAAGCATATTACAAAATAATGCATTATGATGCGTGTCCTGGATTCACTGTGTGTAGTCTCAGCCTTGGACAGCATGGGCACAAACAGCCACAGTCCTCTTTGTAGTGACTTTAAATGCACTTTTTCAAACAAAAAGAACACCACAGCATAATTTAATTACATTTTTCAGTCAAATGGTCTGTTTCTGACTAAGTAAGCAGCTCCAAGTCAGAACAATGCACAAAGTGGGGTAGACACTTAGACATTTAGTCAAAAGTCTGGCTATGCACAGCCTCTTTGGGTGTGATATGACAGCTCCATTCACAAGGATGGCGGAGTGTCTTACCAAGGCTCGATGAGGGTTGCTGAGGCAGCAGGTAGCAGGTGAGAACTTTTTCCCCAGTCCGCTCATCGTCCTCTGTCTGGAACTTCAGCATGGGCTGAGACTGGTTCTCTGCCAGCCACATGGCCTTCAGGTTCAGATTAGCCAATGTGAACGGTAAATTCTGCAACCTGGGAAGGAGAGCAAGAGATGGAGAAACTTCAGTGCATGAAACAAGCAGCTGGTAGCAATTCTTATGGTCACTCTGACATCCAAAACCTGTGATACAGAGAATGCATTTTCACCTGTTGCCTGCTACGTCCAGCACGTGTAATTCTGTTGCATTGGCCAGCTCAGCGGGTAGTTTTCCCAAACGGTTATCTCTGAGGGAGAGCACGTTCAGGCTGACACAACCTCCCAGTTCTGCTGGCACGCTGCTCAAGCGGTTTCGGTCCACATTGAAGTTGGTCAACTTCTTCAGCTTCCCAAGTGAGCAAGGGAGGGACTGAAAGAGAAAGTTTTCACAATGGGCTCTGCTCTGACACGTCTGCTTTCCTCTTGAAATTTGGTAATGCAGTCCTGCTAATATTGTTAAGATTAATTGTGATTACTCATTTCTAAGTTATTTCAGACGAAAACATCCTTTACACAAACAAAAGCAATGTAAATGAAATCCAATCTATTGCTAACCTGTTGACACATCATTCCCACTATTGTACCATTTAAAAAAAAAATCTGGAGCATTTACAACATAATAATATGGAAGAATTACTTAAAATATAACCTGATGCTCCAAAATCAGTGTCACAGAATTAGAAGGTGCAGAAACCAAATAAAGGCAGGCATAACAGAGATCAGGTGGTGCAGGTTGTGTACCTGGAGAAGGTTCTCAGTCAACATAAGCTCTGTCAGGTTCTCACACTCGCCAATAGAGTCTGTGAGATGCACTAAGCGGTTCTGGTTCACTTTCAGAATGGACAACTTCTTAAGTGAGCCTGTTGAGAAAAACAAAGTTCATGGATGCCTTGAGATAAGTACAAAAACAACTGTAGTCATAAGGTTTCAAGATGAACACTGACTGACAAACACTGATGAACACTGACAGGACAAAAACATTATTTTAAAATGAATTACATGGTATATGTAAGCGATACGAAAAACAAAACAACAAAACATTAACCTTAAACTTGTGACGACAGTGCAGCATAGGATGACCTAAGTCTACTGACACTAGGGGGCAGTGTTATGATTCTATAATCAAAAACATTTCTCATCTCAACTTTAAACATTGACTATGACCATAACAGTTAAAAAAAGTTTTAATTTAGACAATTTTACATTATTAAAGGTGTATCTTAGTGACCTGAAAGAAACCACATATTTTAACATTTCTGTTGTAACCTGATTGGAACTTTGACACCAGAGGATTCAAAATTTCCCTCTGGCAAATCATAAGACTCACAAGTCACATGTGTAACTAAACGACTACAGCCTGTGAGCAAATAAGGTATCAGACTGAATGCAAGTGTGACCATTTTGGTTGTCACCTTACAGGTGCTGACTGACTTTAGACTGGGCAGCACTTAGTTTTCAGTAGGATGATTCAGAGATTATGGTGAAGGCAGGACAACATGTTTATTTTAACAAAAAGCAGGAACAATCTCATATTTATTGATGTTTGTAAGAGGGATATAGAGTTTCACCAATGCTGTCCGGCAAGACTTCCAGGAGGTTCTCAGAGAGCAGCAGGTCCGTGAGGGCAACAAGGCCACTGATCTCTGTGGGAAGCTCTGATAGACGGTTCTCTGACACGTCCAAGCAAACCAGCTGCCGCAGGTTCCCCAGCTCCTGTTGAACACAGAGGTCATCTTTCAGTCAGCCGAAAGTGAATTAAGGCACTCTAGTTTCCACTCCAGTTATCACCAAAACAAGCACGTCACATGCATTCAGCTGTTCTGAGGGTAAACAACGTCTGAAAAGGACAACATCTGCAAGAATTTGAACCTTTATCTGAACTAAATATTTTAAACTATCAGGACAGATGACCAGTATGATAATGAGCCAATCAGAAGCTGTCTGTACTCACAGGAGGTAGCGAGGAGAGCTGGTTTCTGTCCAACCAAAGCTCACGAAGATTGGGCAGTGCCCCAAGTGTGTCAGGCTGAACGGAAGAAAAAAAAAGCAAGCAGATTAAAGACAGGGTATGAGGCAATAAAATGAGGCAAACAATAATTTACAAAAAAAACAAAATGTCAAATGATAAATTAATCTGCAAGCACTCAAGTGTTGGTTTAGCAAAGGAAATGATAATCAGAGATCCACTGAGGTAAATAAAAATAACAAGCTCTAAATAATCCTGAAAACATGGCATGCATACGTGTGCATGATTTCATAACTAAAACATCTAAATTATTCTCAGGACAAAACAAAACTATCCGCTTCTCACCAAAACTTCCAGTACATTGCTGCCCAGATCCAGCTGTTCCAGTTTAACCAGGAAGGAAAGAGAGCTAGAGGATGATTGAGACAGATTTCACATTTCACATTATTTTTATCCATATTTCTGGGTGTATAATCAGAGCATAAACACTGTGGATCTCATAACTGCAGTTGGACGGGAAAATACTCACGAGGGTAAAGATTTCAGTAGATTCTCCCTCAACTCTAGAGTCACCAGGTTTGACAAGCTGAGAGAAGAATAAAAGAGAGAGTCGAGACTGAGTGTCAGATGGTGAGTGTGTCGCTCAGTTTGGAAGAGCAAGGGGCTCCTCCATCTGCACGAATTCAACAGCAGCCAAAAACCATGTGTGTGTGTGTACATGTGTGAAATGGAGAGAGACAGTGTGTGTCTGTATGTGAATGGGATGCCTGCTTTGTAATAACAAAAGGCAATAAAAACGAAGGAAAAAAAAAATGCATTTAGATATTTTAAAATAATATGCATAGTTTTTCCTCTGTGATACACATTGCTTTTATCCATTACTTTGGTTGCACAAAATCAGGGGTTGCATTGTGAGACTGTACTACATTAACATGCATATAGTTTCGTATAAATGAGTGACATAACAGAGATACATATTATGATGCTTGCTTTTTATATCTATCAGCAATAAATAAATATTAATGCTATCTGTTTTCTAAAAGCATGTTACAGATCTTATGTGAATGAGTGATCTATGAATAGATTCATCAAAACTTTGACCTTGTAGGGTTTAATCAAACTGTCGAAAATGAAAATGATGGAATTCTCTAGGACAACAGAGGGATAAAACAGTCACCATACTTCATTTTTTAATAATCTTTTACGTGTATATGTGTAAAAAATATTACATTTTTAACCAATAAATTTTCCTGTGGAAGGGACTTTTTTAGTTTTATTAAATAACAAAAAACTAAAAAACAAACCCCCCTGGAATAGAGCGTGTTCATATCGACTTACTTTCCAATGTCATTGGGTAAAGACTGCAGCGACACGTCATTGAGTGATAGGTGAGCCAGTCCTCTGAGCTGTGTGAAGCCATCAGGCAACCTGAGACCAACAGAAACAAAAGGAAAATGAGAAGCACAATGGAAAAGGTTTGGTCTGTGAAAGCGGTTACAGCTAACAGCAGCGTCCATCTTCCTGCTCTAATGTAAATAATCAGTAGGAAGCACTTGTGTGATGAATTAAGTGGACATCCTCTAATAGCAGTGTGCACTGACTGACCCAAACAAAGGGTCTGTTCCATTCTCACCTGCTATAAAAATAACATTACAGCATTTTAACAGAATGCTGTTATTGATCATTTGTAAACTCTTTTTAGTGTCAGACTTTTCTTTCTCCACCTTTCATAATCAAGAAAGTGTTATTTGGTATGAGCCAGAGCTTTGGGGGATTTGGGGGTTCTTCCAACACACTAACCTGGACAAGGGGTTTCCGCTGAAGTCTGCAATCTCCAAGGCTTGACAGAATTTAATGTTTTCGGGAATCTCAGAAATATCTGAGAGAGAAAGAGAGAGAAAAGGCACACTCAGCAAGATATACTGAAGGAGTGTCACGACAAACTGAGCACTTTTTCAGGCTTCTTAATAATGGCTACCAGATGGCCTGGAGGAACGGGAGGAGAGGGTGATTTGACTGTGGTGAGTCGTCTGTAAGTGTGTATCTTATATGGGATCTGAGCCACACGTTAGGGACCTAGTGAGAGTCGCTTGCTTGCTGAGTTGCAGAATACAACACTGCATAGTCTAAATACAGACCAACATGTTCAGCATTCCCACAATCAATCCTGAGACTAACAGTAAATGTTCCTTGAGCTGTGCGAGGCAAATGAGAAGACAACTGGGCGTTGAAATTGATGTACACTTCTTAAATAGACATGGCTCAAAGAATACATTCCAGAGCACTGTGTAAAGAAACTTTCAAGTGGTACACAGGATGTGTAGGAAAGTGTATGTAAATATCTCTAGATGGGTGTGGTTTAAAAGCAGGTTTATTTTTCAGCAGCAGTACGCATTTAAGAAAGAGTTTTACATACCATTTCTAGAGATGTCTAGCTCCACCAGCTGCGTGAAGTTGGCAATGTCGGATGGCAATTTTTGAATCTCATTGTCGCTGAGGCCCAGCTTTCGCAGATTGTGCAATTTGAAGAAAGGCTGAAAAGGAAAGAAAGAATAAGGTCAGATAAAACGCAGTTATATACTGGCCAATATTGGTGATGTTTAAGTTATTGCACTCTCCTAATATTGGATATTTAATTTTTTACGCCTATTTTAGCAACAGTGGTAGATTATGGCAAAAAAATAAAAAAATTAAAAATACATAAACAAATAAAATGGAATAGTTCATGACAACTGTCATTGTTTATTGACCCAGTCATTATCCCAAACCTGCATGGCTTTCTTTCTTCTGCGGAACAAAAGATGATGATACCATTTCAGTGACTCCTGACTTCAAATTTATAGAAGAAAACACTGAGGCTTTTCTCAATTTATCTTTTTATGCTTCATAGAAGAAAGAAAGTCATACAGGTGTGAAATAACATGAGAGTGAATAAATTATTAGTAAATATTCATTTTTTGATGGTTATCCTTTTAAGAGCACTCACACTTGAAGAGTGTGTCCCTTTTAAGAGTTCATGCCACCATTTATTGGTTATTACAGGCCAACTGGTATCTGACTTTTTGCATAACATTATATCTGACTGATCTGTAGAAATCAGTGTGGCTGGTGACAATGAAAAACACAGATGGGTCAGACATTGTATAGTGAAAAATATTGGTGCGTTGAAAGATTTACAACAAACAAGGTTATACACTCAATCCTACGCTGCAATTGCAAATGACAGCTTGCCAAAAAATTGAGAAGGCCAATGAAATTCAAATTAGCAAAACTTGTATTTGCATGTTACTTTAAACAAGCCAGATTGGAAACTAATGACCACTACCTGACAACTACCTGACAACAGCTCATCCACACACACACAATCATGTAAAGTGAAGGCAAAAGTGTGCGTGTCTGTTTTTGCACGCCATGCTACTTTATCAAGAGCTTGCTTGTTAGTTGTTTAGTTGGTTAGTTGGTTTATCAAGAGCTTGCTTGTTAGAATGTACTGAATGTACATTCAGTACATTCCTGCTGCTGCGGCCCGTCATGCCCTCTTCTCTTTTTATGCTGGGCTGGCTGCTGAACACCAACAGAGGGCTTACTATGTGCTGCCAAGAACAAGGCTGATACTGCTGGATGTGTGTATATGTGTGTGTGTGTGTGCAGTTGCTTGTTGTGACTGATTAACTGGTACACAAGGGCAAAACATCAAAACTCACTGTAAAAAGAGAAAATGGACGTAAAATAAAAATGAAGGATGAGAACAGCACATGATTGTGGGAAATGAAACTCAAAGCTTGAATAAACCAAACAACAGTCAGTTACCACCTCTCTCTAAAGCAGTGGTTTTCAACCGGGGGGCCAACTAACTGCTGACTAGACTTCCCAAGGGGCCTCAAGATGACTTATACTATAGAACATTTTGTTAATGAAATAAAGCTTAATTGAAAACTTAAACTGGCTGGCTTTAGGAACAAAAAGTGTAAGCACTGAAATTCCAAACTGAAAATAAATGACTAAAACTGAACTAAAACTATAACTTAATAAATAAATCAATCAAAATAGTGATATAATAAAAGAATAAGAATGACAAATGACTACAAATTAAAAAGAAAACAGTCAAAAGTCATAAAAGCCAATTTAAGGAATAAAAAACAAAATAAAATAATTCACTGGTGATTTTTTAAAAAATTCTTATCTAGTAAATCGTGAAAGACTAGAAAAGTCATGGAATCAAATTGAGGAATCCTGAATAACAATCAGCTCTTAAAACATCTGGAATTCTGAAACTCAATTATTTAAAATTTAAAAGATTATGCTCTTTAACCTATGGACGTTCAGTTTCTCTACATTAATGTTATAAAAAATGTTTTAATTCTGTCACAGCAGCAGATATTCCAGAGGAAACCTATTAGCCTACATGGGGAGGAGCCACTCAATTTTGACATGGGCAACAGGGTGCCTTGTCAAAAGGCTGAGAAGTGCTGAAGGTGCTCACTTGTAAAAATGGCACTTCGTATAAAGTTAAACATGGAAGGTAATAATGTTTGCTAAATGTAAACATCTCTATCACTGCTATCGTTCACCTCTGTGGTTTATTGTGGGCAGCTGGAGGCTCTGCCGCCACCACCATGGTGGCAGGTGAAACGTATCACATGACTAAGCGATGGGAAATGTGAGCCTGGTTAGAAATGAGACCAAAATACACATAGAGATCAAGTAATAAACTCAGTACAGCTGCCACATACAGAACTGAAATAATTGAAAACAAGTGGTGTGATGACACATGGTTGAACTACACACGTCACCTTAAAAACTCAGGGGAAAACGCTGAGATGCCCTCACACAGAGGCCAACAAAACATGTACCAGCACTAACTTCCTTCAGTTATCAACACGGCGGGCAAGGGGAAGAGCAGAGCATCGCCGGCAGGTGCCTGACTGTCGACTGCTAGTCAGGCCGTCCTGAGTGGGAGCCATGAGGTCTATTGGGGGCAGGAATCTCTCTAGTGAAGGCCTGATTATAAACACACACAAAGCGGCCCATTCATCACTGCGGCCAGATGCCAGGCAAGCCCAAGGCCATATAGTTACCAATCTACTCCACTCACACACTCAAAAAGACACTCTTTTCACTATCCAGTAATCCATCTGCGTCCCCAGCGTGTAAACAGACTCGGTGGTCAGGCATGTTTTGTGTCCCTCTCTCACTTGTGTCTCTCTGGACAACAGGTGACTAACAAAGACATTCCGCATCTATTAATTCCTTAAACTTCTCTATACAGAAACAAAAGTCAGACATAATCACACTGAAGTGAGTTTGAGTGCCTTTAATCCAGACTGACTTGTCAAGCATACTGATCATTTGCAGCTGCTAATTACACACACCACTGACAGTTACAGGCATTCTGACAATGCTGGAGATCCTGGATAATCTGGCTTTACAGCATTTATTTGCATGTTTGTGAACTGAGTGGGTTTAAAGAAGTTATGATAATTCACTATACAAAGTAGAGTGTTGCTTTAACTGTGAGAAAATGCCTTAACTGTGTCTATATATGCCAGTAACAGTAAAATGATAAATGACACCCATGTTTTATAAATATGCATGACTGATCAAAATCACAACAAAGTAATCTTGCGCCAAGCAAAGTCAGTCCTCCTTTGATTTTATATTTGAGTGTGATTATTATATCAGAAAATTAATAGCAGCTGAATATAATACTTCAGGCTCTGTAATTCATTTTAACATTTAATATTATAATAATGAACCAAATGGGAGGGCTCCCTGTATAGTTTACAGCATTACACCGCGTCTTAACTACACACGACGTGACAAGATTCCAGCAACAAACAGTCTGGCTGTCCACACCAGCAGACGCGACATGACACAATCAATCAAATATTACAAACAATCAAAATCATGTGCGGGCGGGCTCTCTCTGGAAGCACACTGCACTCGCAACGAAATGGATACGTTTTTAATCTAATTCATAAATATCAATTGAATCAAGAATCAAATCGAATAGAGAGCTTGTGAATCGAAATCAAATCGAACCTGGACATCTGAATCGATTACCAGCCCTAGTCCATGGTCAAAAAATATGTCACAGCCTATACTGTCCTGGTATAAGTGACATTAACCTTTTGAGGGGTACGGTCCCACATATGGGATTTTCATTTCCGTGCCACTGGGAGTACGGTCCCACATATGGGATTTTCATTTCCGTGCCACTGGGAGTACGGTCCCACATATGGGATTT
>JAUZSZ010000095.1:23443627-23457799 GCA_034780575.1 Labeobarbus marequensis | reverse complement strand
CACACTGTAAAAAAAAATGTTTTTGAAGTTGTAAATAAAGATTAATCAAGTATGTTTTCTAGCATTTTTATTTATTTTTAATTTTTATTTTATAATAATACTAATACTAATAATAATATTTATTTATTTATTTATTTATTCATTCATTTGAGGTTGCTGTACACTAAAAATAAATCTGTAAAATAACAGAAAAAGTACACTGTAAAAAAAAAAAAGGTTGGGCAAATTTAAAAGTTTAAGGCAACCAGCTTCAGCAGATTTTTCAGTTTTCTCAACTTTTTGTTGTATAATCTTAAAACAAGAAGTTGATAAAACTCAAAAATCTGCTGAAGCTGGTTGCCTTAAACTTTTAAGTTTGCCCAACCTTTTTTTTTTTTTTACAGTGTACTGGCAGCTCATTTACACACGACATTATCCATTATTTTATGGACATTTCTGTTAACTGTTAACACAATGCAATGAAGTGTAAAATTCAAAATACTGGTAAAACACCTGTAAAAAACTACAGAAAAATTCCTTCAAATCACAGTATATTGTGCAATAGGCATTCTGTTGTTGTGCTCATTCGTTTGTTTGTTTGTTTTTAAATGTCTTCCTGTTGTTGTTATCTGATAACAGAAATAACACTCCAGCAGAACATTTTAGAACAAATATACAAATATCAAATGTTAACCAGAATTTTTGTGAAGTGGCACACACACACACACACACACACACACAGAACTCAATGGTATACTACCTAATGCACATAATGCATAGGTCATAAGCTGATAAGGCTTTTTATGAATGTTATGTACATTCGTGATTTATTAGCATATTTCTAAACTCTATGATAAGACATAAATAACCTTACCTTCTATCACTATCACTTTCTCGAAGAATTAGTTTTATTGTTTGTAGAAGGAACAAAATTCATTAAAAATCAGTTACAAACTCAAATGCTCTGCTTTTGTATACATGCTATATTTTGTAAATTATCTCTCTTCTTGTGTATTATCTCTTTACTCTTTTCCCCCTCCCCTCTTTTTAAGGCACTATAACCGCACCTTAATTTTTTATGAATGAGCCATCTTCAAAACATTGCCAATGCCTTCCACACACCCATATTTAGCTGTTATATGATTGGTTGGCTCAATCACAAGGTGCTCTGGCAGTCAGCGAATTGGCTGACAATACTGAGCCCACACTACATGTTGTTTTTCAAAACCTTTGTACTTTAGCAGGGAATCTGATCATATAGCACAGACTAATTATAATACATTTATAGTACATTTGCTGTACTTCCAAAAGTATTCTTACATGTTATTGTTGCTAGAATATTTTGTCTCCAATTAACTTGCAAATGATAACAGTGTTTATTCAAATAATGAGCTCTTATAATTAGCAATTTAATTATTCAAGTACTTGTTTTGTTCTTGTGTTATTATAAACAGAATCTTTTGGTCAGAAGGGATAGAAGAGGACATAGAGGACCCAGCAAAACCCAAACAAAATTATATTACCAACTATAATTTTGTAAGTGACATTTTAGTAATTGAGATTTTCATTTTCATTTAAAAAAAATGCAATGCAATCCTTTTTGCTCTGATAAATCCTACCAATGGAAACGAAGGTTCATCTCTTAAAATGGTGAGCTCTAAAGGTGAAGTCTAAATGTGAAACGAAGATGAGCTATTCTGCATTTACAGTTAACAAAAATAGGCTAAGAGTGAGGAAAAAAATATATAAGCAAAATGCAACACAGCAACAAGCATTCACACAGCAATGTATTGCCAAACATTCTGTGAAAGAGGATCAAATTGGCCCTTTAGCTTAATCCTGTGTCTCAAAGGATGGATTAGAACGTTTCAACCACATAACTTCATGTTGTGTCAGGGGAGGGCATAAGGATGTCTCGCCTGATGAGTAAATTTAAAGCAGCCACTTTAACGTTTTCATTATTTTGAATATGCTGCTGTTCCACCCAGACTTGCTGCTTAATCTCTGCCACGCTTCATCTGGGATTCATTTGATCTGTCATAACACCCTGCTGCTGAAGTGTCTAGAGAGACTGTAAGAGTGAAATGGGGAAGGCAGAGATGAAGAGAAAAGATTTTTTTCTTTTACATTTTTACTCAAATAAGAGAAATAATAAGGTGAGTCATTTACATGCAGTTGTGTTTGTACATATGTATACATATGGTGCTTTGAAAAATTATGTACATTTTCCCCCTAATTTATGCATTGATTTTATATATGCATTTTTAGCATGCTCACTTTTATTGCCAGAATTTAGATTATGATAATGATCCTTTATTTAAAGGCGTCCAGAAGAGGCAATAGTTGAGTAGTTTAATAATTAAGGCCAATTATAATATTATATACAATTATAATATAATTAATTTCTTAGCATCTTCATGTGTTAAAATATTATTTTTGTGTCCAAGTCGTCACATTTAAGCAGCCACAGTTTATTTTCATACAGTCATGTCCCTTTCTGCCTGTCAGCCATTTCAGGACTTCCCTTTTATCCTTTCTTTACACCACCATGTACTTCAACTCTTAGGTCAATGGGGGGGAAAATTGTCTTTGATTCTGTCGCTTTTCTGTTATTGGCTGTGAATGGTTAAATTAATGCTAAAAGACTTCACAATGGAAATATACTGACCGTCACTGTGGGTTAGATTATTAATGCTGGACATACTGATCGATGGAAGATTTTCAAGTTTACATCATGAAATGTCTTAAAATGGTATAAACAATTTAGCTGAAATTACATTTTGAATGGTGTCTGTACATTAAAGCGGTTCAGCTGAAATCCTTGCAAACATCTGTGGAGAAGAAAAATAAATATGTTTGAGGACTCTATCTCTGCAGTCCTGCCTTGCACTGTGATAACTGTATGAAATCATGTGCACGTGCTGTTGAAGGATGAGAAGAGCCTCACTGGGGCCTCAGTTGTAGAGGAGGAAGGATGGCCGTAGGGAGTTTCCTGTCTGCCTCACGCTTCTGTACCACCCACTCCCCCTCCTCAGAAAAGCTGCCTCTCCCCAGACGTTATCTCTCTCCCACACATTGCAACACAGATGTTGTGCCACAAAGCACTGCTGAGTATAAGCCACTATAGGGCAGAATTTCCACATGGCGTATTGTCCTCTTAACCAGACAATAATTAAATCTAGCCTGTAAAAAGGATCTGTGTTTGCATGAACCCCCTGTGCATGCCATATTCTTTCAGTTTGTGAGGCTAAATCAGATTCTTAAGATTCTAGAAGACAGAAACAGAAGAAAATTTATTTTAGAAATGATTTAATGTTTGTAGTTAAACATAATAATCCCTGTTTGTTAACCTGGGTCACATCATGCCTTAATTCTTGGCTGAAGAGCAGTGACTGAACTCAGTGAAAGATTTAAACGGTGTTGAAGTTTTATAGTTTCATTCAGTTGCTTCACTTTTAAACTGTAAATCAATTTTAAGATGACAAAGTCATTTTATACAGGCCTAAAATGATTCTATGTTTTAGACATATAGAAGAAAATATACAATTAACATAGATTAGCCATTTTATTTCATCCCTAGCACTTGTAATGTGTATTAACTGTCTATTAATGTTAAAAAATGTGAAACTCTGTCTATAGGAAAACGTTCATGTGGTACATCTGACCTATACAGATTTAGAAAAGACCTTAAAACAGCCGTTCTTCTAGGTTTCTAGGTCATAATGTGCACAAAGAAAAAAACTAAACTGAAGACCTTCAAGTGTGATCCACCTTAAGACAATAAATGTTCCTATTCAAATGACATTTGTGTACACTGTATTAGCATTCAAGCAAAAATACAGTTCTAATTCTATTGATTTTTTGTTATTATACAAAGTCAGTATATCTTCCCCAAGTGTTAATAATTGAGAATGAGAGAACACTGAATGCTTTATAGCTCTAGAACAAAAACAATCATTAAATGTTAAATTAGAAAATATTCAAAACCAATAAAAGAATGACTCCTTCACTACAGTTAGTGCTTAGTGCTTGCCTGAGGATTTGAAACAAAGTGTCCACACTTAGAAAAACAATCTGAACTTAAAAGATGATTCACATTTAAACAGCTAAAGGGCATTCACATTCCAAAGCTTTGAGTTTTGGTACTTTCACCCAGATAATGTTAACTTCGCTCACTATGGATTTCAGTTAATCTCCCAGCTCAACAATATAACTGTTTATTTTCCACTCCTGAGCATTACAAATTGAAAATGTGTTTGCTTTGTCATAACTATTTGTTTAACTATGAGCCAGCCCAAGGAGAAAGGCTTCCTCAGTCTACTATCTGTTCCTCCCAAGGTTTCTTCCTCATCTACTTAAGTTCTTATAGAGTTTTTCGACTGCTGATGTCGCCTTTGGCACTATTTTTTGTAAAGCTGCTTTGGAACAATATGTACTGTGACAACCACAACACAAATAAATCAAACTGAATTGAAAATTTAATGGGATCCTGTGCTTAATGGGGCTAAATTGCTCAATGAATGGATCTTTAGCACCTGCAATTATAGCATTTGAAAAATGTTTGTGGGTGAAGGACAGACATAGGCTACTGTTTGCGCTTGCAGGGCAGACACAACTGAAACGCTTACAACACATCAGTTACGTAAAGGCTATGTTGTTTTTGCACCAGCATATCTTTACAATCACATGTCCTCACATGAACGATAAGGCATGTTTAGTATATAGTCGCTGACAGTCATTCTTGACAAAGGGCAAACATCTGATCCATCTATCTGGTGAGCAGTGGTTCCACTCAGGTGAGAGTTTGAACTCTGCTCTGTTCTGAACCAATAAATGTACTATGAGTACACACACTTATTTACTATGGGGGAACAGCCCACTGAGCACCATGACCTGGTTCCCTCCTTTCAGTCCCATGGACACCATCCAACACATGCATCACGTACTGCACGCTGTCACGTAGGCTATACCAAAACGAACAAATCTGTATTAACTCACAAGCTCATATCGCAGGGCCTGTTCATTCACAAACAATATAGTGTTCAGATTTACATAATGCTATCTTGTCGCACTGCTACAAAAGATTACAACTTAATTTCCCCATCAGGCAGTTATGTTGTTGTAGTACAAACAGGTGACTGTCGCTTAAAATTAAACAAGAAAATCTCTAATCAGTGCAGTACCATTCTGTGAAAAGGATTTGGTCAAGCAACGTCATTAAACCTTATCCAGAAGTTTAAAACTTTGCATGACTCTGTCATCACGTCAGTCCCCCCACCTCCCACGTCTGGTTTGCTATCCTTGTGTGGACTCTCCATAGGCGTAATTTTCTGCTGTACAGACCGTATTTTCTATTGCCCTACACCTAAACCTACCTCATACCGGAAACTTTCTGCATTTTTACATTTTCCAAAAAGTTAATTGTGTATGATTTATGAGCTTGTTTACCTGTGGGGACCTCAATTTAAGTCCCCACCGTGACACAAGTCCCCATGAGTCTGTGTGTATACAGTCCCCACCAGAATATGAAAACAGGTACACACACACACACACACACACACACACACACACACACACACACACACACACACACACACACACACACACACACACACCCTCAACGAACAGCTGACGGCAGTGAACATCAATAACGCGTGTCCGTCGCGTCATATGGCCCGCCGCGCTCTGATTGGCCAGCGCGACTCACCAGACATGACCGCGCTCGTTTTCTGCAGAGGAAATATTGTACTGTGGAATGAAAGAGACAGCAGCGTTTCGCGAAAAGATGATGTGACCCAACAACACACTTGAAAGCATCGTTTGTTAGATTAGCGTTTTTCAAAATAGCTTTGAAAAGCACAGACGCGTTGCCGTTCAGACGAGGACACTGCCTAAGGACCAAGGTGGGTTTTCGTAGCCTAAGCTTCCACTGACAACTCGCTGAGAACAGTTTGTTTTACTGGGCTAGAAGACTTTATACATCATTATAACGTTTCTTTGAACGTTCTTCCACATTAGTAATTACGGTTTGGGTTCTCACAGTGCCAAATGCCAAGGCTGGAGGAACACTGTTGGAGCTGCTCCTGTTCAACCGGTGTAAAGACCAAGGACCTGTCAAGCGCCAGCTGGGTTGTTTGTAAAACGGGTGAAATGATGTCCATCATAACCTCAGTGCTGAGCCACGCGTACGGCTCTGTGCACAGCATCCAGTCCGCTAACTTAATTCGACGGGGGTTTGTATTGTTTATCGTCGGAGTAGTTCTCGCCTTGGTGTTGAACTTACTCCAGATCCAGAGAAATGTTACATTGTTTCCAGAGGAAGTGCTGGATACGCTTTTTTCGTCGGCCTGGTGGATTCCCCTCTGCTGTGGCACTGCTGCTGGTAAGTCAGTAACAGTTGGGCTCGGATACATTGTTTTGTTTGTATCGATAGGACAAAAACCTTCTGCTTGCCGTGGGCCCTTTGTTATCGTTTTTGCATTACGTAAGAGTTCTCATATTGATTTGGGGGCAGTTTTGTTGACATTGGGCTCTGTCGCTATCGGCTAGTACTGCCCTGGAGACAGCCGGGCATTCGGGGTCATTCTTTGGGGTGCTGCGCTTTCATTGGCTGCGCTTAAAACGGGTGAGCTGCGAGGGAGGCACGCCATTGGCTGGAAGGCCGAACATGCCACTTAGCCGAAAAGAGAAACACGGAAGTCGTGTGCAGCAGAAATTAATAAATAATTCGGTCACACACAACTCCTCCCCCTGCATTTCTCACAGTCCACATAGTGGATACATATGTCTACATCTTTTTCAGTAGAAAATGCCTTTTTGTGAACTTGTATTCTTCATGTTACTCAAGCAATGGCTAAAACAAAAGTTGGCTACTTATTTGTTATAAAAAGTAGTCAATTAAATTCAAGCAGTCAAACAAAAATTAGATTCAGACATCAAATGTAATTATTTTTTCTCACGTTTTTGAAGAATTAGTGTTGTTTAAAGCACTTATGTGTTCTCTTTCCTCAGCTGTGGTTGGTCTCTTGTACCCCTGCTTGGACCATCATCTTGGAGAACCACACAAGTTTAAACGGGAGTGGGCAAGTGTGATGCGCTGCATTGCCGTTTTTGTGGGCATCAATCACGCCAGTGCTGTATCCTTAGCAGTCACACTCATGAAACTGTAGCCGTTGTGGAGCATGAAAACTTTTATGAGATTTGTGGTGTTTTAAGGCTGGAATACACCACACAACCTTTCTGAATAATTTAGGCTTTAACATTAGGCATCATATACTTGCTGACTTTGTAAATGGTTATAGAGGAAAAACTAGGCAATCATACATGAAACAACGTTGTTCCAAACTGTCAAGTCATGCAGAAAGGGCACATCATTGCTAGGAGATGCCTGATAGAAGGAAAAAAACTTAACATTTGTTTTAAAAACATAAAAATAAAATAAAATTTGAGTCTGTACTCATCATGACTGCTTAGAATCGAAATACTTTTTCACCAACTAGCAGACACCTCCAGACTGCATTTCAGTGCAAAAATATGGGCTTAAGTCATGTAGTGTATTCCAGCCTTTAGTCAAAAAGATATATTATTACTGGAGATAGATTTCCTCAAATACCAGTAAGCCCTTCAGTTGTTATCACACATGAAGTCTCAAAATATTTTTAACATTTATCTATGGAAAGTTCTAACCTAGAGCTAGTTTCTATTTCCCTTAAGTCAAAGTACTTCACAGAAACTGGACTTTGCCAATAATGTGCAGCTTTCACTAACCCTGGCTGCCCTGTCTCTGGGCCTCTGGTGGACATTTGACCGTTCCAGGAGTGGCTTTGGTCTAGGGCTGACCACTGCTCTTCTAGCCACTCTCATTGCTCAGCTGCTAGTCTACAATGGCATCTACCAGTAAGTTATGACTCACACAAATTGAGACATTGCAGTCGAAAAAACAGTTTAAGTATCATCAGTTACCAAGTGACAGCTGAGTCACAGGCTCACTTCTGTATTTATATTACACGTTTAGTCATCAGATATGAAATTTTGTAAATGTCTGAATGTGTCATTTTCCCTTCATAGCTCACAGTTGTTGGAAGTTATTAGTGAGTTGTTTAAGTGCATTTCTTTTAATGTTTCTCAGGTATACGTCTCCAGACTTCTTGTATGTACGTTCGTGGCTGCCTTGTATATTCTTTTCTGGTGGAGTGACAGTAGGAAACATTGGCCGACAGCTAGCTATGGTAAGAAACTTTTCCCCATGTTTTCTGCTCACCAAACTCTTTGCCTGTCTTTCATATTCCATGGAATCATTTAAGTAAAGTATCTCTGTTAGATTACTCATGTATTGTCTTTAGTTTCCTGGAGTGCTCTGCACTAGGTCAGCTGGCACTTTAGTGTTCAGAAACGAAACTTAAATGGGGCACACCTACAGAAGCAAAAGTGAAACTGAATATCCTGGAATGGTTCATCAGCTATTCACAGCACTCAGTGTAAATGTATAAAATAACCAGCCTGAATGTTTTAGGAAACAAATCAGACTTGGAGCCAGATTATTACACACAACAATTTGAGTGTGTACAATTTAACATACAACTCTTCAGACAAGATTACTTTTCTAAACAACATTTTAGAAATGGGGCCAGAATTAATAACAGCTTGCACCAATGCAAACCATCTTTTGGTGTTAAAATAGTATTGTCAGGATTTACTAAAGATGCGCAATGAAGAATTAGTGCTGAAAAGGCGTGGACACAGTTATTTTTGACCCTGACCTTATTGAATATACATTTATAGGAGTTTCCCTTTCAGACACAATTTATGGGAGGAGAGTATTAAAATGAATCGCACAATGTGATTTACGTTAAAGTTTGTGCTCGTCAAATTACTTTTATTTGTGCCATTATTTAAAGCCCAAAAAAACATGTCTTAGCAGGCGCTAATTTGCGCTGCTCTTGGTAGATTGCGCTGGTCATTATGGAAATGATCTGGCTGCTTCGGTATTCTTTAATGTGCGCATTGTCAGTAAATCACGCACAGAATTTTCCCCTCTCATCGACATTTTTGTGGAGTTGCGCTCTAATGCTAATTTGCCCTTGTTTAGCAAATCTGGCCCATAGCCGTTAACATAAGACGTCTGTGATTTCATAAACTTATTCAAATGTTGTTGGGATTCAAGTGGTATTCAAGCTTTTAACATTAACAAAAGGCAACACAATGACATGAATTTAGCTTTCTTTGTTGTGTTTGATGAAGGACCACAAGTTAGCTGAAAAGTGGTAGACAGTTTGCCTTGTAACTTTTATAGATATTAGATGTTCCATTTGGAAAAATAGATGATTTTGTGAAAACTAGTGATCTAGACTGTACCTTTTGCATTTTCTTACAACAGCTAAATTTGACTAGAAATGTGTGTAAAAAATGCTTTTCTATGAAGTGCATTCCTATATAGTGATGAGTTTGAGTTTTCAGTGCTGTGTTGACATCCTCACTATATTGCTCCTGGGCTGAAACGTCATGCCTGGACATCTTAATTAGCTGCTGATTGTAGTCTGAGGCATGTTTGTGCCATCCCCTCCAACCCTTTTCAGTCAGCTGTGTCTCTTTGTCTTGCTGACATAACCTCGTTCTTTCTCAATAAGGGCGTGAAAGCAGATTACGCTCCTTGTTTTTCATGCTAATGGTCAGAGAGATGGTAAACAAAGTGCTTTACTGGCTCCAAGTGGTGCATTCTACATGTTTTTCCTGGGTGTTTTTTGTTTTCGAGTTGGCACCGGCTGATTTTGCTTGACCAACTGGGATTAGTGCTCTGCTAGTATTTTTCTCAGCTTTCTTTATGAAGTGGCCAGCTAAGAGATGCAGTGGACTCACAAACTAGATCGATCTGAATATACTCAACAGAGACCATTGATTTGTCTGTGAATTTCTATTTTGTAGTCTTCAGATGGCTATATCTTCTAAATATAAATCTAGAATTAAGATTCTGCATCTAATAGTACTAACACTATTCAAACAATGACAAAGACAGTATTATAATTACCATTTAAACCGTTTGCACTATACACTATTTGGTTTTGGAGGATTACATTTTCTTTTAGAGATTGCTCTTTTTTTTGAACCTGGCCAGCTGTCCATGGGTGAGGCATGTGAGATAGTGTTGGCCTATGAAGGGCTATCATATTTTACAGGGCGCCACATCCACACAAGCCTTGTATAATTTGTGCATATACAAGGCTCGTGTCATATATATATATATTAGTGCATACTAATTATAGCCACAATGTTGAGGGGCCAAGTGGGCTTTAACAGCCACAGCTTTGTAACAAAACCAATTTTGAATTGCTCAAAGCACCTTTTTATATGCACACCTGTGGTGCTGGAACATATTTAGGTAGTTAGAAAGTAAGCCAAGCATTGTGACTTCCAATACTGCATATTAATATTTCTTTTTAGGTGTTTTGCACAGTAGTATAGTTTATGCCTTTTCCTATATTCTATGGTAATTAGAGGATGCATGCATTTTATCTGTTTGGTTATGGTAGGTGTGCAAACTTTGCATTTTCTTTACTAATGGACTGTCTGTTTCTCCACAGGGCTCAACTGAGAAGCCTCATAATGACTAAGTGGGTGTCAGAGGTCATGAAGTGAGCTTCAAAGAGTGCCAAAACAGAGGGCCTTCAAACTGAGACTATATTGGGTGTTCCTGGTTTCTGTCCAAGCGTGACTTCTGCTCTTAATTTTGCTCCTCTTTATAATGATACAAGAAATCAAAGAGCAGGTTGGTCTGAATTGGCCCGGTTTGCCATGAACAGTACTTTTGAACAGCCAAAAGAATCCCTGGCATTCATTACTACCATCAGCGTTGTCGTCGTTACAGCTCCTTGCAGTAGTGTCACCTTATTACCAGGTTGCTGGAGTGCAACTATTGGACTGTACAAAATCATAGCTAGCTTCACTTTCACTGAAGGTGAAAGAGTGAAAAGTAGTGGTGAAACTTTGTGTATACGATTGGGTGTGTGTGCTGGTCCCTGTGGATAAGGCCAGGGAAAAAAGGTAGTGTGGAAGTACACACTTTTTTGTTTTACTTTGCGCTGGAGAACCGAAAGAGAAATCAAAGGGAAAAATTTGTGCAAATTACCTAAGCTATCCAAAGAGGTCTGTGTACTGTCTTTATAGGATTTGTTGTAGTTTTATTTTGTAAAAAAACTCTCATACAGACTGACCACCTTGAGTGTTATTTTGAGTACCAGAGAGGTTTGATTTGCCAATCACATTTGTGCCGACTGATAGCGTAAAATATTGACTGAATTGATTGTTTTTATCATACTTTGTTGCTAACGCAGACCAAAAGTAAAACTAGAAACATTTGTTTTCAAGAAATGAAGTGGCACCTTGAAATAAGAATCAAACATGTTAAAACATCAAGGATGCTCCTATTTTTATTAATGTAAACTCACAAAAATGGTGTAATGAAGTCAGTTTAAAGGTTTCTAAATCAAAAGGTTGGAAACTTGGGATAACTAAGCGTCCAGAAGACATTTGTACTGCGGCCTCGAAGGTTTGCAATCTGTGATTGCCTTTGTATTATAGAATTAAGTGCTTTTGTCACTTACTCTCCAGTACAGTAATTTTTCTTTTTCTTTGTACTTTATTCATTGTGTATTGCTTATCACCTGTAGCCGCTTCTATATCTAATATAAGAGGAATCACTGGGCTAGTGTGTAGGTTTGGGGGTCTTAGCAAATGAAGTGCAATCAGTTTCTTTGGGCCTGGTATTCTTTCATATTTATTACTTTTTATAATGTTAAGGTACCCCAGACGACTCATATGCAGTATAGCTACATACCAGCAATAAACACGCTGTTTATACATATGTGAAAATATAATATGACAGCAGACTAATTTTTAAAAAAAAGTCACACACAAAAGATATTGCAAATGATACCAATGACCATTTCCACTGTTCTGAGGGGGAAAACACCATGTTCTGTGTCTTTACTAGCAGTAGTAAATTGAAAATTTATTTTAAGAAAATGCTGTGTGTTGTATTTTGGGAATGTCTGAAGAAGAACATGAGGGAATGTTTTAAAACAGTGAAAAAATGTTGCTCTCAGGAGTAACAGGCTCTTTCTGAATCTCTGTGCTTCAGGGAAGGAGAAATGTTAAACTGAAGGAAAGCTTTATTTAGATGGGAGTGAGAAATGCAAAAATGTGTTTCTAGGAGTGAGTGTGCCCTGTGTGTCTTTACCACTTCGTTTATATTGTTTTAGGTTCAATGAGTGAAATTCAATAAAATCGTTTGTTGTACAATGGTCATTGGAGTTATTCATTCACCCTTGAAATTTGTGTGCTAAAAATGCATGTTTTCTTTAATACCAAGACCAATTTTTAATGTTACTTTATAGGGTTTATTATTATTGTTAACCTGGTTACATTGAGGGATTAAGGCAAATGGCTTGGAAGTAGTTTGTGATATTAAATGTTAAAGTAAAACATTTTCTGTGCATTTTAGATGCACTTTACCTTTGTACAAGTTAAGAATCTTTGTACAATAAAATGTTTCCAGTTGTACATTTAGTGCGTACACAAATAAATACAAAAAAAGAAGCTGATCTTAATTTGTGATTTCAGACATCAAACTGATCATGTTTTTTTCCAAATAAATCCTTCTCCCTTCACTGTCTCTCTGACCTCATTCTCTTCCCCCTCAGTTTGGACCTATGAGGAAGGAGTCATCTGAGACCACCCATCCTACCCCCTCGTCTATTTATATCAGCAATTAGGATTGACCATTCATGTAAATGTATGAAAGCACATTCTTGATAATCTTTTACCTTTTATCTTTTAATCTTGATAATCCTTTAATTTATATTTTTAGAATGTATATTCTTACACACACAAAAAACATAATTCATATTCAAACATATTCCCTGTTACTGTTTAACCTACCACATCGTCTTGTCTTAAAAGTCAAGAGCAAACATGAGCTGTCTAACTGCATGTAAAATGAATGTTTAAACTAAAGAATGAACCCTGGTGTGCCATAGAATGCAATGCCACTTCTTGGCAAAGAGGCCTGAACTTGAGATAACAGTGTTAGCACCTTTCAGAGTTTTTTTTAAAGTTAACCGATCTAAGCTGCTACTATGTTTAGAATTCTTTTTTTTCTTTCCTTTTTTTTTTTTTAGATTTACAGTTTTTTTCTTTTTGAAATTATTAAAAACGCATATTTATTTAATCTAAATATACATATTGAAGTGTATAGGAAGAAATACATACATCCCATTTTTTCTACCCTTTTAAACACTCATCATTCCCGCTACCATATAAAAAAATACCTGAGATGCAGCCAGACATTAGCCAATACAATCAGTAGAATGCTCCTCGTGTGTGTTTGGAGTGAGGTGCAGAATGTGTGACTGGATACTTAGTCAAATTCATATACCAACAGTAAATTAAGATGACCAATACAAGTGAAGAAAAAGAACTGCGTTGTGTCTTGCACGTACTTGAAATTTATTATAGCTATACTGGGTAAACTGACATTTCGATTAACACTTTCATAAATTTGGTTCCAATTCACATCAGCAGATGGCAGTATTGTACATTTTTCAACACTACCACATTACATTAAAGAGGGACCCCTCCTGGTAGCACGAACATTGCCTGTTCCTAGTCAAACTTCAACAGTGACAAGCATGTCAATGTGTATAAGAGATGTCCCTTCACATCTAATACAAAAGCCAGATGTTTCAAAGGACAAGTGAAAATGAGGGCAAACAGCTTTTTAGCAATGTTTAAAGTACATTTCAGCATTTCTGGTGGTTGCTGAACACAAAATCACCAACACTTGTTGAATAAAGAAATAAAAGAATAAAGAATGTGTGAAGTTGCATCAGAATTGCACTCAACAACACTGAATTTCTGGCGGTGAAAGTGTTGTGTGGGCTGAGATTTGAACCTTGCTCGATACATTAAAAATAAATGCTTCTACCATACTTTATTTTGCCCTTGAGCATGACACTTAACCTCAGGTTGCTCTGAAAGTCTGTCCCTAAAAAAATCTGCAAGTTCTTTTCAGTAAGTTTACATCAACCACTCTGTAGGTTAAAAGAAAGGTACAGGCAAAAGATAAAGAACAACAAAATAAATGTTTGTGCGTGTTGGTGGATTTTCCATGTGTTTGTATGGAGATGACTTGCAGAGGCT
>JAUZSZ010000095.1:23408531-23424220 GCA_034780575.1 Labeobarbus marequensis | reverse complement strand
TTTTTGTTATCGTTTTAACGAAGAGAATGCGAAATAGAATGTGTCGAAATGGATCTGCTTTTAATAAAGAAGTAAATAAAATATCACAGAAACGCAATTTTAACGTTGAATGGTTGTACGGGAGAGGTTTAGCCCTGTGAGCCTTTCGTCTTTGTTGATATTTCATTAGCATATTTTTGACAATGGAGCAGGCCTCGCATCTACTAGATATTGTATTGAGTAAGCAGTTGCTTATGAGTGTTTGTGTGCAGTAAAGTAGCTACATTTCCTAACTTGAACATTTAACTAAAATTGTATTTTTATTATTTCAAAACAGAAGAAAACGAAATGTGAGTAGTTATGCTAATTTAGCGCAAACTCGAGCAAGGATTGTCATTTCGCCTAGTCCGTCGAGTATTTTTTAGGCTACTTTTAAAAATATTTGGAATGCGGTCAACCACTATTGGCATCCAAATTCTCACCTCTCAGTTTGGCTACTGCTTAAAATAAAGAGCGGAATGCTGGCTGATAACCTACTTTTTTAGCTAAGAGAGAGCGTATTTCATTCTACCATTCGAAGTCTATCATTTTATTTACGTTCAAAGAAGTGAATCAACCTATTTAAAATAATGTCTTCTCGCGCCAGTCTTACATTTGATTTTCGCCTTAAAATGTAGCCTACATTAAAGTCAGCGTCTTCTCTTGTTAAAAGCACGCTGAATTTTTTTATTACCCAAATATTCACGAAATTATTATTCAACTGCAGTCGAAGCGTTTTAGCCGTCATAAAGCAAATTTTGTGTTTTTTCTTGGACTGCTCTCGACTAACACTAGCCTTAAACAGTTGTGATGTCGAATGGGTTAGTTTCAGGTATGATCGCTATATAACCATACCTATACCACTTCGATGCCTGAAAAGGCTCTTTAAATAAAAAAGTCCAATATGGAGCAAGGCGCGAATCCCTCATTAATATTCTGCTTCATCTCTGAGGTTTCCCGCATTACCTATTAATGTAGCCTCGACTGAGCGACATGCACATGTAGAGAGAGAGAGAGATCCATACTGCTCACACCCAAATGTGACGCAAAATAAATAAATAAATAAAGCCTACGTAAAACAGATTCATAAATTATAACTCTACGTTGAGCGTGTTTACAGTCCCCTTCTCTTCAAGACCCTGCACGAACATACAGATTATATTGGTACAATTTGTGCTTCGTTCTTATAACGACCTGTTATTTCGTCCACACACGCAGGTCCTAGATCTCGTAAACCAAAGAAGAAAAACGCAAATAAAGAGGACAAACGACCACGAACGGCCTTCACGGCGGAGCAGCTTCAGAGACTCAAGACCGAGTTCCAGAGCAACCGCTACCTGACCGAGCAGCGACGGCAGAGTCTGGCGCAGGAGCTGGGACTCAACGAATCCCAGATCAAGATCTGGTTCCAGAATAAGCGAGCCAAAATCAAAAAAGCCAGCGGCGGCAAGAACACTCTGGCATTGCACCTGATGGCGCAGGGACTGTACAACCACAGCACCACGTCAAAGGAAGACAAATCAGACAGTGACTGAGATAGAAAGTGGGTGGGGTGGGTGGAGGGATGCAAGGTTATATTTACAATGCAATAATTCAAAAGAATAAAGGGCCAGTTAATACATATACCAGCATTACTGACGTTAAATAGAGGCTATATCGAATTATGTCAAAATACATTTATTGAATACAATTCTCTTATGAAATAATGGTCAAATTATTTCAAAAATAGGCTATATAGGTGCCGTTTTTTGCACTTGGGCAGAGTGGCTCTCTTAAGAAACAAGTCTTTTTATCGTTCTTCTTTGTCATGTTGTCACTAGAACCAAGCGTTTTCCACTATTAACACAAAGGATGTTTATATAATACATTTATTAGTTATGTTGAAAAAAAAATGCGACAACCTTGCTTAAGTCCAAAGAGTCTTTTCTGCTGCATCCAGGCAACTGTGAGTACTATGAAATGCATCTTATTTCCACGTTTATCGTATTTGATTTGATGTTTGATACAAAATGGACGCAGCAATCGTCGGATCTCAGCAGGATTTTTTAAACAAAAAAAGAAAAAAAAAGAAAAAACACTGTTCTTTTTATTGTAAATAAATTCACGGTCTTAGCCTGGTTAATTTTAATGAGTGAATCGGGGGGGGAAAAATCGAAAGAAAAAAACGCAAGAACGTCGTTAAAAGCAATGCATTAAGTTGTAGGTTATCTGGTTGGACTACCGTGTGAAATAGCCTAAAATATACGAAATAACATTGGATTAACCTTCATAGCCTGGGCAAAACATTTCAACTAGGTGCGCTAAATAAATAAAGAAATGTACCGCAGCGTCTTAAATCGCATAGGCCTACATAGTTTTTTATAAAAGAGCAATATAATCATCTTTTGTAGCAAAGTATGTTTTGATCATTATAATGCTGCCTATAAATGTGTAGCACTGACAATGATTTCGCTTATGCGCACTCTTGACAAAAGCCAGGGTAAGCGCCACAACACATCACACAGAAATATAAACAAATATAGAAATATACAGCTCTCTCTCTCTCTATAGACCTATATAAAATTATAAACACACACAACTATGGAATAAAAAAATAAGCAAACCAGCTGTTTACTGTATGACAGATGTTAAAATACTGTTTTAATGTTGACTTCATATTTGTTATGTATTTATATAGATTATATTAAGGGGGAAAAAAAAAACTTTATCCAATGACCGGTGTTGCTTTTTATGTGAGAGTAGATTTCAAAGGTGTTTAAATTGCTTATTTATATTGCAATAACTTCTTTATGTGAATGAAGCGATATTGGGGCCTTTGCATGAAAGCTGCAAATTGTCATATTAGGGCATATTCACGCGTGTTTAGAAAAGTTAAAAAGGTATGATCGAGATTTAAGTTGCAGACTGTATCCATATACCAAATTGTGGAGTTTTTACTTTTTGAATCTTTTTGTTTTATACCTAAAAAGAGTGTGTGACTATATAGCCACCAAACTTAACACACTTTGCCTTACAAGTTCAAGTGCGAACTTAATAACACAGAACTGTGCCGAATCAGATAAACAATATTAGTTCAATTGCATATGAGCATATCTATGAATATGGCCTTCTATCTGATATACGACCTAATGAATTTACTCATCAGCGAAGATCTATCTATTAAAGCTATGTTGAAAGCTGAAATGAAAAAAATGAGATAATACAATGCTATTTTTATTTTGTGTTTACAGGTAATGTTTGTTATATGTGTAAATAATTTGTATCACGTACGTATTAATTGTGTAATTAACTGCCTCCTGAAATCTTGATAAGACTTAAATAAACAATAAGAATAATAATTCTCAATGTCTCGTTAGCTTCTTTATTTGCTTCTATAAGATTTAATAACTATCTGGCGCTCCAGCCTTATCTTGCTCTTGGGTTGAAAAGAAGGTGCCATATTCCCATCAAATGGGAGCTGAGCCCAGCGGACATGACGTCACAGCGTTGGCACACAAAGCTTCACCAAATCAGGAGTGAGTCGCTAATGCACCATCAGTAAGGCATTTGCAGCAAGAAGCATTGCAGATATACATAAAGCCTGTATAATAATCACCAACAAACACATGGTCATTTGGGTGTTTTTTTCTTCATTTGTTTAACTTTTTTGAAATCTCTGCATCAGCGAATTTTTGTTGTAACCCTTTACCCTGCCCCATGCACCATGCATGAGACGACAGAAAGAGAGTCATTGCCAGAGGAGCGCTTGATAGTTTACAGTTGACTTTATTCCATAACTAGCCTTTGAAATCACAAAGTATCGATTGTAAATTTACAAACACTGTAAATCTAATAATTACTGTTTGCTTCACACTTACTGAAATGTTCACAAGAAAAAAAAAATCTCAGTTGCCCAGCCATGCTTATCCATAACAAAATATGTTCCTTCCATTATTATAGTTATAAAAATAAAAACAGGATCTATTAACAAATTAAGAACATCTGCAGGAGTACCGAAGCGACGAACGGGACGTTTGGGGAGACAGTGATTCAGACTGTATGTTCGGGGCCTTGTGCACAGATCTTCACTTGAGGAAACTAATTATATTTCTAAATAAAAAGTTCCCATTACGTAGATATCAACATGCAAATTAGACTACATTTATTAGTTTTACTTAGATCCGAGACAGAAATAATGATTTTGGATAATGAATAGGCCTACAGCTTTTTAGAAAACACGATTTTTATTAATTCCTGCTAAAATATCATAGGAACAACCACTGCTTTTAACAAACACATTAATTAATTAACAGCCATTGTTAGTAGGCTATTATTTAAAACAACTGCTACGCATTTATTTTTTGCAAGACGCTTTATTTGAAACCGGACAAACAAATAAATACATTCAGAATGTCATAAAATTACACTGATCATTAAAAATCACAGTCATAACCTTCAATCACCTTTGATCAAAACAAATAGGCAAACTGTAAATTCAAAATATAAATCTGCAAGAGTTGAAGACAAAGAAAAAAAGATTTATACCATTTAAATAAAAATTGTGAAAAGTGCACTTTTTTGATCAAACAAAATTTAATACATTTTTAATTTAAATTTATTAAAACAAATGCATTTAGGCTAAAACGAAATCTGGTTAGAGTTTTATTGTTTATATGTGCAGTACAACAAACTTCATACAAACTTTGTAGACCACGTAATAGCCTACAACGCTCTACAATATTTGCAGACCAACAATTATTTTATTTATACACACAAAATCAAATGAAAGCAGGAAATTTGCCTTTAAACAGACAAAGTGAGCTAACAACGTTTTCCGTGATGATTCAAACTAATGTTTGCGGAGGGGCAGCCGGAAAGCTCAGCCAGACAACAGCACTCAACTACATCTAAACGACATGCACTTTTTGTATCAGTTAGGTAAGTCACTCAAACAGTAACTTAACTTTCCCTAAAATATGTAAATGATCTTCAGTTTAAAAAAAAATCATCTGGTCATAGTCTACCTGTCCTCTGGGGGGAGGTGAAGGGGGCACAGACAACTGGCATTTCCCATGCACTGACCTGCTCAATGACAATGCCTCATCTACATTTCTTTTCTAGTGCCCCTTGTATGAGGAAGTGATGCCCAATGGTTGAGGGGAGAGGTCCCTGACTGGCTTTCTATAGAGCAGAAGTATGTGTGTTTGTGTGAGCAAAGTAATGAGAGAGACAGACAGAGAGTGTGTGTGAGAGAAAGAGATTTAGAGACAGAGAGAGAGAAAGAAACCCCAAATGAAGGTCAAAACCTCCTGTCATGGCTGCAGGTGGCTCATTTCCTCTGCAAGGAATAGTCCCCAGTCCTGCCCACACCCCCTTCAGCTCTCGCTTTCTTCACCTTACACCCACATTTAACTTTCTCTATCGCACACACATACACTTTATTTATATATTAACACTTCAACTATCATCTCAAATTCATATAAGCTGCAGAAGGTAGTTAAGTGTAAATTATGCGCACATAAAAATGCTCATCAGAAGATTGTAGAGTAAGGAAGTACACTATTGTCAATGACTGAAAACTGCAGTCATAACAGATTGTATTAACACTGCTAAGATACATTACTGGTCACGTCAGAGTGCTTTCATTAAAAGCACCGTTCATTTGTCCATTACCAAATTCTACAGTTTCTCTCAAACTTCAACTTTGCCTGACATTATGGCAATTCAGACAAACAACAGAAAAGCCTGAGGTGGAGGGAAAGTATCAGAATACGGATGTCTACTCATCTGCTTTCCATACAAAAGATCCACACACCCTCGACCCCCCCAAACTCCAAACACTCCCACTGTGCTTTTCTGCCCCGAGTTCTCCAAACGCTTCCTATGGACCACTGAGGAATGCGCCTGCGAGGTTCGGAAACGTCATTAAAGGAGTGAGGGATGCAAATGGAGGACAAAAGGGATGACATCAGGCCGATTTCACACCAGGCCCTCGGATGGCCAGACCCAAGCCAGGGTCCTCACTACGCACGGCAGATCAAAAAGACTGCTGCACATACGCAGACCAGTCCGGCAAAGCAACGAAAGGGATGGTAAAGAATGCTAATCCGCAGGACAAATATATTTTAATCTTGTTACAATACAAGTTAATGCTGCAGCTAGCTGATGGGAAAAGAGCAGCTCATACCTTACCTCAACTATCGATGTAATATACAGGTGCACACCTACAACTTTAACTCTCAAACTACAAGACGTTCACTGAGATTTAGTGGAAGTTACCTTGAAATCCTTCACAAAACATCCCCTGACTAATATATATCTTTATACTATTCCATAGGAATATAGTTGGAGTCAGTTCCATCATAACATACTTCCATAGTAATTTCATAACTAAATCAACTCAGGACAATCTTCTTATCACCTTACCGTTTTCAGAAAGCAACACACACACAAATACACACATACACAGGGGTTGGTTTTTCATTTAGGGGAAAGCTCCACTGGTGGTGTCAGTGACCTCTACTGAAACCCCAGCAGGGCTCTGACATGCAAAGGAAATGAGTCTGAGTGAATGAGTGTGAGTGTGTGTCTATCTCCTGAGCACCTTGGTAACTCTTGATCTCTCATGTATGGAACTCCGGCAATGGACTCCTAAGAAGTCAACTCAGAGGACAAAAGGAAGCAGAGGCATTGAAACTCCAGTCTCTTGCGTTTTCTCACTCTGTCTCTTTCTGAAGTCTCACACACACATACCACCACCACATGGATTACAGCAATTTAAAAAAAGCCTAATGAGAAATTTTAATGAGCATGTAAGGTACAAGTGCCAGTCATTGAAGATAATGACTGGCATGTGCACCCTTTAACAGCGAGTTAAATAAATATTAACAACTCTAAAGTTTAAAACAACTTCATGGAGACCACAAAGTACAGTTTTTAGCTGTCCCCTAAAAAGTTTTTTTTGTAATTGTCTTTAATGGTATACATATTAAAAAAAAAATGTACTCATTGAGGCATGGACGAATATCTTACACTATGGTTCAAAAGTTGTGGGTCAGTAGGATTAAAAAAAACAAAAACTTATTCAGCAAAGATGCATTAAATGGATCAAAAGTGACAGCAAAGAAATTCATAATATTACAAATGATTTCCTTAAATTCAGTTCTTTTAAACTTTTTATTCATCAGTTTCCACAAAAAACATTAAGCAACACAACTACAATTTTTTCAACATTGATAATAATAAGAAAATGTTTCTTGAACAGTAAATCAGCAGAATGATTCATCAGCAGAATCATGTGACACTGAAGACTGCTGATAATTCAGCTTTGCCAACACAGGAATAAATTACATTTGATAATATATTAAAACAGAAAACAGTTATTCTGAATTGTGATAATACTTCAAAATATTACTGCCTTTACTTTTTTATTAAATAAATGCAGCCTTGGGATTTCGTATTAATAAAGCAGCAATGCTGAATATACTTCTTAAGTTTATTTTACAAAAAACATGTTAACTGACTGGCCCTGAATAAAAACAAAACACATGTATTGTTATTTAAAAATCAAAGTACAATTAAAGTAATCTGATGTAGACATGTTCACATTTACTGTAGTGTATTTGCACACCAAATGCTTTTAAATCACTCAAGTGAGCTAGTGAGGGTTACATTTAAAGTGTGTTCAGTGTCTAGAGAAGCACACCACTTAAAAAATTCTAATTAAAATAACCACACATTACAACTAATTAACCATTTACTCAAAAACCTAAAAATTGGACATCAATGCTATAAGATATATCATTAACTAAATTTAATATAAAGTAAATCAAAGGCTCTAAGGCGTCACTGTGGCACTTCGCCTTTGGAAACAAACTGAGTGGCTGACCTTTCCAGAATGGTTACTGTCACCTTTCTAATACAGCACAGCGACTTTTGACCTTACACTGTACAACATTTGGAGACATAATTGGCTGTGACTCCAACTAACCATGAGCAGGACAAAATAACCATTTAAAACATTCTACTCAGTTTAAAGGTCTACAAATATTAAGTGAACGATGTGTGTACGCTAGCTCCTTCAGAATATTAAAAAAAACAAAAAAAACATGTCGGTATATGTTTAAACTTAGTTTCAACGCACATTCAAATCGTAAACTAAATGCCTGTAGATTTTCTTTTTTTTACAGTTGCACCTACACTACAAGCACTCATTACATATGTAAATAATAAAATCAGTAGAGTGCATCTAAAATGCAATTCATTTTCATTTACTGTGGTGGTGAGTTGTGCTTATTAAAAAAAGCTGCATTTCTGCAACATATGGATGAGCCTTTAAGTTATAATAAAAGGACTTGGAAATCAAACAAAATACTAATTACTAAATACTAATACTAACTTGAGGCTCAATTACATCTTGATATATTCATCTAGATAATACATAAAGATCATGTTTATAAAATAAAATGACAAAGGGTGAGTGATATATTTAAAGAAGACATTTGACAAATTAAACTGAACAAACAAGTCTGACATTAAGAATGAATCTAACATTGCATTATCACAGTGTTGATCAGTCATGCAGCTTGACAAAAGAAATAAGTTACTGTAACATTAATATAGCTAAATATTATACTGATTTTTAAAATTTGCTATATATCTGTATTGATCGTATGAAGGTAGTTAAAAGCTGTTCTGCTTCAGCGATGTGACAGAATAGTGAGAGAAAGAAAGTGAGAGTAGAGAACAGTACTATATAGAAAGTGAGGGAGAGAATAATGCAGTAAAAAGAGATATACATACAATTACATTAATATTACCTGTATCATCTCTGCAGACACATCATCTCTGTTCCACTTCACTATCCTGTGACAAACAGACAAATTCACAAAAAGAACATCAGTGAGACACAATGTAAAATACGAAAAAATGCAGACTTGCAATTCAACGGCACCATATGAAAGTACAGCATTCAAGAGTGTAATTTTCAGACCGACATGCAGTGATCTATTCATTTGAACTGTCGAGTTCCATTTTATCATCAACTCAAGCTGGAAAATAGGGAGGGTCACATGTTTTCCACAGAATAACCTTGACATATTCTCCTAACCTGCTCACATACACAAATATATTCAGAGAGAGTCAATATCAGAGAGGGCAGAGACAACATGTCTGCTCCATAATAGTATAATCAGGGGGAGATATATTACATCCTTCGTGGACCTGCCTTGCCTCTCTCTGGTGTGCTGGCAAAGCCAAGCACAAGACAGGCAAACAAACTGGGTCATTGTTTAGACTGTTTCTTGGTTACAACGATTTAATTAAACACTTTAGTGAGTTCAACTCTGCCATAGCATCTAAAATTACAACTTTCGACTACAAATTTAGAAACATAGTTATACTTCACATAACTACAGTCGGAGAACCTTCATAAAAAGCATAATTGAGGAATTAATGGTACAGCAAGGCAGAAGAAATGCAGTTGATGATTCTGCAAACGCTCAAGACACTGTATAGTATATTTTTTAAATTTAATGTAGATGGTGCAGATTTTAACTGTCCCTACAGAACAGTCAGTACACTTAAACAGTTCAGTCGAAGCCATGTTCAAAGAATGGCGGTGAATGTAAACACCTGAGCAAATGTACTCGTTTTCCAACAGCAATCCAGATTCTCCGCTCTCAATCATCTGCCATGTGGGAGTACAGCAGTGAAAAACCCTGACTACTTCCATTCATCACAAATGACATACATATGACAGACTTCATTAAAACATTCATGATGTTTTGACTGCCATGAAATGCATTTACTAAAGCATCCCCGTATGAGGTAAATTACTCCTATTACATTCTTCATGGTTACATACAGTGGTGAAGAAAGTGTTCAGAGGTGTCTGATATGCATGATTGAAGTAGAACGTCTAGTTTGATTTTTTTCATCCACAGAAACACTTAGCGGTGTGGTATGTTTCATTTTAACACAAACCTGGGCACTTTTCAAAACATGGGCATGGAAGAGCTTGCGTTGATAGTGTCAATGTTAAAGGTTTGAGACCTTTAGACTGCAAAGGACACAAGATTCCAGTACATTTTACCTCAAAAGTGACAAAACATAGGAAAAGGCGAGCAGGGAAGATGGGTGCTGGGGGGGGGGGGTGTTGGGGAAATGGACGGGTGGGTGGAGAATCGGTGTTCTCTTGGCAGCTCACTGCGGCTGCCATTTTCTTGGCTCTGAGTGGCTGGTTAGAGGGCGGGGCAGGAGCAGCCACACAGAGTACGCCATAACAACCCCCCACCCCGCCTTTCCTACAAACCACCTCCATATCGGCTGTTCCAGGGTCAGATTTATCTAATCCGCTCAGAATCATACCTGACAGAACACTCAACCATCACAGACTCTGGATCTGTTGAGTAAACTGCTGCATGACGGCAAAGCAGCAGTAACGGCGCAGGCACCCACTAACCCGCCCGCACAGGAACAACAACAGCGGCACTTCCTGCACTTTCAGTGAGCAAACTATGCCCACAGCCATTCATAATGAAAGGAAAAGAACCGCATACACACAACATTCACACCAGCATTTCAGAAAGATTTTGAAATTGCAATATTCCTTTGACCAAATTTTTCACCTGTCATCAGGTTTTGTGTATCTAACTCCCAAAAGACACAATCATCATATTTTACCAGAGATCTTGACTCAGCATAATACAAGAAAATAAGGACAATGATGTAGTTTTTAAAATTTAGTGCCTTCCACCTTAAAAAATTAATCTTTTTCACAGTTCACGACAACATTCATCCCTGTGCGAATCAGATATGAAACCCACATAATAGTTTTCATAAAATAATAAAAAAAGTACTAATACTAAATAAATAATACTAGAAATAATGTATGTAATTGATGTCACACATAGACTGTAGCAAAATATTTACATTAACTATATATATATATATATATATATATATATATATAATATCGTGCATTTGATATGACATTCTAATGAAGGTCGTTTAAAACTTTATCCCAAAATTAAATACCGTTTTTTAGTTTTAAATCAATACCACCCACAAAGAAAGGCACTACAAAAAAATAAATCAATCAAAAGTAGTATCGTTAATTCGTTTAATAAAAATACTTACAGAAAATGTGACGTCTCACGACGTGGGAAACAGGATCATTTTTTTCTGACTTTTGTTGAAACATGTCAGTAAATTTCACCAGGATTGATCTCAGTTTAAAAGTTTCAGAAAAAAATCTAAAAATACTTCTCTGCATATTTCTAAAATCTTTAAACTATAGTGAAATTATTGACCATAGTTAACTCTAAAAAATTAAAGAGAGAGAGGAGAAACACTATCAACAACGTGAAAAAGGTCACATTATCCATCTGTTAACAGCAGAGTCTAGACAGGTCAAGGTGCATTATGTTTCTTCCCAAATGTCCCGTCTCAATATCTCCAGACCCCTCACGTGAATCTCTTCAGAAGGAGGGGTCAGCAGTGGCCAAGTGCAGGCTAATCAGGGCAGAGGGTAGTGTGACCCCCCAGTGCCTCCACTTGGCTAATCAAAGCCCCCAGTGCTGGGTGTCAGGCTCTGGGCTGCAGAGGGCAACGGGGACAAAGATAATGGGGAGAGGGGGAGTTGTGTCCACTCTCCTTTGTCTCCATTCAGAGACAGAGACAAGCTTCCACTCAAACAGATGACATTAGGGGCGGGTTCTTTTACTAAGGACGCCCCTGATTTCGGGAACGAACGTACAGATAGACAGACAGACAGACAGACAGACACTTCCATATAAACACACACACACACACACACACACAATGCTGCTTTCACACCCCTACACCATCTGGGGCCTTCATATCCCAAAAGGGCTGAGGAGGGAAACCAGGGTTTAGCACACCTCCTCTTTTCTCCCTCCCTCCCTCCTTCCTGCCTTCCATCTTCTCTTCTTCATTACTCGGGGCCTGTTTAAACAGACAGCCAGGACAGACATGGCAAACATACTGAAAAGCTTCTCAAAATCCTCATGCAAATCACAAGCCAATCTGTGTAGAGAGAGACAGAGGCATTTTGGGTGGAAATAATTAACTCTCTTTTCTATGCTATTTCCACCAGACACAGATGAGTCTGCGAGGCCAGTGCTGCAGAGGGTACTGTCCAAGTCTTCTATGCTAAAATTAATTTTATTAACTTACCATATTGCACAGAAGAAGATTATCATTATTTTTTTCCTTGCGGAACAGCACAGCCGAATCAATCCGATATTAAAATTGCACAGACATAGAACACTTACAATTTTTTTACACCTTAAACAAAATCTATTGCGGTGTAAAACAGTTGGTAGAATTGATCATTTCTTTCACTTCAAAACTTATATTTCTTTTTAAATTTCACCTTTCTGCTATGATGCATTTCAAAAAACAAACGCAAAGATGGTCTACTAAAATATTTTTTAATAAAACGCTATAATTATTATAACCATTTATATTTAACTCAATAAAAAATGAGTTAAATATATATATATATATATATATATATATATATATATATATGTATATATAGTGAGAAAGTTGTGTTGATTCTTTAAATCCAATATTTTTTTTAATCAAGCATCTTCAAACTGGCATCAAATGTGAAAGGCATTGTTAATAATGCAGCGTTTACTCAATTGAATAGTGTCCAGTTACCAAGAGAAATAATATATAATATAATATAATATAATATAATATAATATAATATATGTATAAAATAAAACACGCAAAAACACAATAAGATGATGCACAGATAATTTTAGTTCAAATATACTTTTTAAGTTTTTGTTTGCACTACCAAACCATAAAACATATAAAAAAGAAAATCACAACGCACAATAAGACCATCTGCATGACTTGTTACACTGAAGTTGACTGTGAAGTACAGCTAATTGAAAGTTGCTGCCATTTTTTACCAACATGTCAGAAGTCTGTCAAGTCAATTACATTACCTCTTCTGAAGTGTAAAAAAAAATATTTCGGAGTTTGATGGACATCCACACAGCTGGAAGGCCAAAGACAGCATGTGTTTTCTTACTGCATATTTGTTTGGAGCACCCAGTTAATGAAAGTCTGCAACAGCATCTTTATTAAAGCGGCATGAGCGGAGAGGGAAAACGACTAGAGAACATGAAGAGACAAATGCACAAAAATAGCTACATAACCTTTTTTTGTTAACTGACATATTTTAAAATTCTCAGGTTGAAGCATGTAATGTGTATGCAATATTTAGTTATAAATTTCTATAAGCATATACTGTGGAAAATGAAACAGCCTTTCATTCATGATTTCTAATATGCTTCCATTAAAAAGGAGGACTCTGATTGGCTAGAGAGGACTGCATCATTTCAAGGGCGGGTGTCAAACCATCCTCTCTGCAGAAGTCCTAGAAACTTATATCACAACATTACACAATCACTAACATTACAGAAAGCCCAAAAGCCAAATCATAAAGGAGCACATAAGAGATGGTGGCATTTCATAATGTGTAACTTATTGGTAACAAAAGAAAACAAAACATTGTCACACATATTCTGGACATTTATTAGTGTGTTTCATTCATCATGAAAAATAAATCAAGTCAATTTTTTTCCCCCCTTACGTGACACTTTTGATTTTTGCCATGGATATTTTTCCCTGTAGCTCATAAAGTTACCCAAGGATTGAAAAAGAGTCTTATTTTATGCATATTTATTCACTCATTAAGCACTCTTGACAATTTCTGTACATAATTAAAACAAATACACACATTCCAAAGCCATAAGAATCCATTAGAAAGTAGATTTCCTGACTATATTGAGAGGACATTGATGCATGCTTATATAAGACTCCTTGTTATGGAGGACTGCTTGTTAAAGATTTATCAACAAATAAGTGGCTAAATTTTGATGGCATTTTGGGGCGAAAAAATTGAGGTGTTGTGGACATTTGGTCTAAATTAATATTTTTGTGAGACATGCACTGCTCATAGCACAAATCACACACCAATGAAACTTTATGTTCTGGTTTGTAAAAACTCATTAAAAGATGTGTATTCTGGAACGGATTCTTGAATGTGCGGTCTTGTTTTTTTGTGGTAATTTCAGTTACAAACTGGGACGGAGATCTTTCTAGCCTTATACTACTATATTTACTACTATATTATTTCGATTATCAATCAAAAGAAAAAAAAATAAAACTCACACTTTATCCTTAGCGGTAAACATTTAAATGAAGCTCGATTTCAACCTGCACTTTCCGTTACAAGATTCAGAGATATAAAAACAGACTTCTATCTTGCTGCACAGAACATCTAAGAGTGTTACATTCTGTTTTAAAAAATACTGGCAGCTAAGATAAATTACAAGTGCTCTTTTCCTGGTGTCCACAGACACTCCACAACTTCATGGATCGGCTGGAACAGGTTGTTCTTCATGAATTTTCTGCCACAACTAGAGGCCAATTATGAGCACACAAATGCACCGCTATATATAAGTGTTAATGTTAATTACAGTTAAACTTTGTATTAAAGTTGACACCTCTTTTGAAATCAACCTTTTGAATATGTAACTATTACAGTAATGAGAATTTAGGGGCAAATGTGCTTAATTGTTATGAATGCAATGCAAACCTTTCTTTAGTGTAATGCAAAATTAAATTTGTTATGTTTTCTTTTTAATTTTGGGTGAAATGTGAAAAACTTTTTTTTTTTTTTGATATTTGGGTAGTTGATGTCTAACCACTTATTATTAACATCAAAATTTTAGGTTAAAATATATATTTTATGAACAAGGCCAAATAGTAACTTAAGCACCTGTTCACCTTTTCTTAACTTCACAAGTGTCTCTATTATTACAAGGTCAACAAGCAGCAAGTAATAACAGAATTAGCAAAATGTATTAGTAGGAAATAGTTGGAAATTCATGTCAGCAACCTTAAAAGCATCTTTAGATGGAATATTTCACGCAAAAAAATAAAATGCATCATCTATTCACAGGAGACACAAATTTGATTGGCCACCCCAGGTGCCACCCTAACATTCTAAACTGTCACTGGCTATCCTCAAAGTCAGAGATGAAACAGTTAATAAAAGCAGATATATTGGTTTGAATCACATCAGTTATACTATGTTGGAAGCATTGAATATTTAATGTTTGACAATGTTTTAGTTTAATTTGTCTTCACTATTATCTGATCTGTGTATCGTGGTTTTAAAAAAAAAAAAAGCACAAAAAGATACAAACTGGGAAATGGTAACTACCACGCAGTATATAAAACATAGAAAACCCAATTTTGATGATTGTTTCATTGAAATTGATGTGGCCGGAAAGTTTTCAAAAAAAAAATCTCGGGCTTCAGCCTACTTGAAGTTATTGTTATAAAATCAAACTTTCCTGAGGAGACTCTAACACCAGCACAGGTCCATGAATATAGAGTAAGGTCAGCAGCAGTTTATTCCCTGTGTGCCACGATACACCAACATTAGCCAGACTCAAACTGTGAGTTTCATTCTGCTAGCCTTGTTATAAGAGAAATGCTGTCAACTCTGAATACATTGCTGATTCACTCACACCTGAACAACAGCAGCATAACACAACACAACATGACTAATCACCGAATATCTAACCCTCCTTCCAAAAGACATTCATGATAACATGTCCACAAAAACATATCAGTCT
>JAUZSZ010000095.1:23371867-23383847 GCA_034780575.1 Labeobarbus marequensis | reverse complement strand
TTTAATATCTGAAGAATTAATGCAACAGGACACAGCTGATCACTTAGAAAGACCTGTGAGGCAACTGTTCCAATATTCATGCTCGCATCAGATAGGGGGATGAAACTCTAAAAGTGCCGAACTTCTTAGCTGGTAAAACATCTATGTGTTGAATCACAATAAAATGTGACATTCTGTAGTTTTGTCTCATATGCTTCTTTTAATCATATTTGTAAATGTCTTGACTCCACAGCCAACAGAGTAATTTTGACTTTACTGTTCCAATAATTTTGGAGGGCACTGTATGTAACAATCTCACCAAAATATCAAGCATATTAAGCAGAACATTTATTATTTATTCTTTTTTTTTTTGTCCACTACAGAATCCCTCAGAGATGTCAGATGAAGAGCTAAATGATGACCTCTTACAAAGTGATGAAGAGGACCAAAACACAAGGTACTCTAACAAAAACCTACAAATAAAATCCTTTAAAAAAACAAACAAAAAAAAAAACATAAGCTGTTGAATAATTTAGAAAAGAGACATGAGTGAAAATTCATTACTAAGATATGTTTCCAATTGTTGTGTACAGAATTGGGTTTCCAGATAGACCTTTGTTGTTGTTTTTATTGTTTTTTGTCTTTAAGTACAAGACTGTAAGTAATGTTGTGTGTTTTTATTTGACCTATTTTGTGCTTGTGGTTCTGTTGCTTGGTTTGCTTGTTTTGTATACAAGTACTTTTATGTTACTGTTTTATGAGCACTGACTGAAAGTACAGTATGAAGAAAATGTAATTGTTATTAGTAACTGCCAAATTGCAAGACATGTCTGGTCATTTGATTACATTATGGTGATGCCTTTGATTTGCCTTGGCTATATGTAGATTTGTTTTAGAAGACCGATTTGACACTCATATCAGTGTAAAAGTTCTAAATGGTCTTTTCTTTTGGGTTAATTGTCAAATTACTAATTGCAGACGTTCTAAAATGACAAAATTAGAATTGGTTTAAGTTATGACAGTTGATGATATGCTTTGTCGTGTAGAAGAATGTATGCTTAAAATTAATATAAAATACAGCATTACCTAAACTGTTCACTTTTCAATTTGTGGGGTCAAAATTGCCTTCACCCCATAATTTATGCAAAGCTTCAGTGCTCTAAATTCAATAGAGCAGTTCATCCATAACATAATTAGAGATGACATCGAACTAACTTTGACACCTTCTGCCCTAATCAAACGGCTTTCTTTTTTGCAATATATAAAAAAAGAGTTTAAAATAGCAATTTTAGAGCACTTCAGTCTCTAATATAGTTATTGTGGTAACCCAAGGGCAAGCTCAACAAAAATCAACAAATTCATCACTTTATTGTCCAGAGTTTAACACATGTTTGTCTTTGTGTCTGTGATCCAGTGGTCAGGGTGAGGTTGTGAGTTTAAATGCCACACTGGGTCTGGGCACGTCTGGTCACCTTCAAGATGAAGACCCTGATGGAGGTGGATATACCGAATACACCTATGACGAGACAGAGGGCGGCCAACTGGGTTTCTCTCAGGGTGGGGAGTATGAGGGAGATGAGTACCAAGGAGAAGATGTAGGGGTGGAATACACAGGAGACCAGAACTGTGAAGAATATCAAGATGAAGTGCTGGAACTACAGATCGACGAACCGCTGGATGATGATTTTCAAGTAAGTAACGCTTTCTCTTGCTATCTCTGTTGCTTACACACACTCTCCGTAATCCCCCACCACATTTCCTTCACGTCTGCAGCCTGACACATCATGCTTTGTGACCCTCAGGCCTCAAGGTTTTGTTCAGGGTGAGACTCTTTTCACAGTCTTTGTTCAGCAGATGTCCTGCCAATCCAGGTTCGCTAATGGGAAGAGCTCTCAGACAGGATCTGATAAAGTTGGCTGTTGGTGAAAAGATTATTGACCTTCTTTAAAGTAGTCTTTAGCAAGCATGACACGGGCTCATGAGTGATGAGTTGTGTGCTTCCTGTACATGTTTATTTATTTGCTTAGATCTTAAAGGTACAGTTCACCCAAAAATGCAAAAATGTATGACAATTTGAGACCCAAATCATTCAGATCAGTTTTGTGAACTAATTCATTGAAAAATTGTACTAAAAATGACTATTCATTTATAAATTGGACATCAGACAAAGTTAGTAAGATGAAAAGAGAAAAAACAAGGAATTGGAGATTCTTCTTCATTCAATCCAAAGTGATAGAGTCTTGAGTAGACTGGATGCCGTCTGACCAGATTGAGTAGAGGCCAATCTGAGTAATAATAGATTGGCCCTTTCCCAATCTATAAACAGTTGTTTTAGGTCAGATGCAGGGTTTTTTTTTTTTTTTAAAGGAGTTTTCTACGACAACTACTTCTATTCCCAGCTCTATGCTAATAAGAGGCATATTCAAAATTCCTTAAAGTGTGATTGGGTCAACAGTCATGGGAAGGTATTTTGTTGTACATATAAAGGTGATAAACTACCTTTGCCAGCTGTTTGCAGCACTCTCGGAAGAATATTTTCATTGCTTAAACTCTGCTTGAAATTCTCTGCTGAAGTTCTGTTGTTTGAGCATATGATATCTCTGTTTACAAGGTCGCTTACCTGCTGAGGCTTAGCATCTTTGTGTTTACTGTTATCCAGAGTTAATGTGTGGAACGGTTTAAAGGATTAACTATTTGCCCTGTAGGTGGTCAGTTCATGTGCTATGTGCAGGAAACATGTCATAGTCATTTAGGTCTGTCTGACTTTGTGTTGTGCTTGGTATACAGTTCTTCACATTTGGCTTCTGTCACCCAGCAATTATTCATTGTCCTCTGTAGAGGACATAGTGAATTTCATTGAGAAGTCATAGTGTATCTTAAAGATTTTCTAGGCTTGTCAGCAATACCAAATATGCCTAGGGTTTAGACATGACAACTCCATGGTTTTTGTAATGTTTGGGGTTACGATATAGCACATTTTATAAAAGAAGGGTGACAATGTATTATATGTACGTATATGTTGTGTTTAATAGAACTGCATGACCATCTTAGGCAGAATGTAGTTGTTTCCAAGCAGGTCAAGCAGGCTTTTTTCTTGTATTTTTTTGTATTGCATACTGAGTTTTTTTTAGAAATTGAGATTTGTAGTAGAAATTGAGATTATGGAGCCAAAACTGGCATTTTGATTACATTTCTATCAGTGGCGGCTCGTCTGGAAAATTTTGAGGTGAAAATGGGAGGAGGACGGCGATTTAATGTTAATAAAATTTACAATTCATTTCAGTTCATGTCTCAAAATGTGTATTTTTTCTTTGTAATTTCACAACTGTAATATCATAACATGCTACTGAAGTTGGAAAGCGCTGCTTTTCTATCGCGAAACGCGAATGTGCCGAATCTGCTGATGTAATTACAACTGCTAAGTGGTAGAGACGGGGAGGGGGAAGCCAGGGGAGAGCTGAGCTCTCGTGCCTCCGTTGGTTAAAAAAAACAAAAAAACAAAAAAGCCAATCAGCATCGAGCTAGGCTAGCCTCCCTTCTGGTATGTTAACCAATCATTATAGAGATGTAAATTACGTGATATTAGTTTGAATGTCTCCCGCTGAGCTGATAATGTACAAAGTAAGTTACTTATGATGAGTAGCGATATTGAATATTTGATCGCCAACAGATTTGCCAATCTGTCATTCAAACAGTGTATATACAAATTAAAAATAAAGGGAGAACACTGGATGTAGGCTACAGCAGTTGGGTTAATTAAATGGCACAACAGGCAGCTCTCTTTTAACGCAGACTTTTAAGGAGGAATGGATGTTTGTTTCAAGTGGTAGGCCAGGAAAGTGAAATTATATTATCTTGCTGTATGAGTCCTTTTCTTTACGTTTTCTGACTAAAAGTAACCAAAAAGCCATTTTAAAATGGTTAAGCAAATATGTTAATAATATTAATCGGCAACGATCCCCAGACCAATCAGTGTGCCCTCCTCTATTTTAAAACCCACGAGCCACCACTGATTTCTGTTAAATGCAGGCACTACTAATTTGTATGTGTACTAGTATGCATACAAAATATCTTTTTTTATTTATATTTTCCACATTTTATTTCAGTGTTCAAAGACACTCAAAATAGTCCAGAGTTTAGAAACAGTTTGGCGAACAGTGGTCATGAAGCATCAGGTGCAGTCACTTTACACAAAGACAGAGAGACTGATTAAAATCCTGCAGGAGTCAAGACTCATCAGACTGCTCCTTTTGTTCTGTCTTTCATTGACCTTTAATGCAGGACAGATGTCGTTGATCATTCTGCCTGTCCATGTGATCGGTTGATCATCGGCGTCCAGGACAGTGCTGACAGGTGCACAGAGGCCTTGGCCTCACATCACATTTTGCAAGTTTGTCTGGTATGTTTCTGTACATTATAATAAAGGCTTATTCTTACTACTGAGATCTGGATTCACAGTAGCAAAATGACCCGGAGAGTTTTGTAATGGCATACAACATACATTTTCTCAAGGATATGACTGGAAAAAACAGTCTCTTCAAATATAAGTCTGCTTGAGCACTGTTGACTTTCCATAGCAGTGGAATTTTTGTTGTCTAAATGCATTATAAAAGGTGCCCTCTTATAATAATTGCTATTGAATCATGTGCTAGTGCTTAAAGGTGAAAAGTTAGTCACTAGGCATGTTGGCAAGAGTCTAATACATGTGCATGGCTATAAGTGAGAAAAACAGCTTTTTTTGTTTTTGTTACTTACATGAGAGAGCAGTGAAGAAACAGACTTATACAAAAATGCAGAGTGGGACATGTCCCAAATAAGCTAAGAGGAGGGGAGCTTGTTGTTGTTTGAACATGAAGAGTAGGACATGTGGCAGTTTGACTGAAAAACAAGTCTGTAATTAAAATTGGTTGTACAGTTTCTTTAATCATTGGATCAGTGGCTCGAAACCAGGGAGCTAGGGACCTCAGCAAACATCCAAGTGGGATCGAGGGTGACTTTATTTAAATGAATAAATTGTTATTAATATACTAAAATAATCTAACTCTAAATTAAAATGCTGAAATGCATAAATATGTTTTTACTTGTCACTACTGTTTTTTTGTTGTTGTTGTTGGTTTTGAAGAACAGGCAGTTCTTGAAAGTAGAATCACAAAATGAATTGTGATTAAGTGTAAAATATAAATACTTTCAGTTTGTTAATAAAAGTTAACAAGCAAGAAAACGAGCAGCTTTGTCATAATTACAGCAGAAATACAGAAAATCTTGTAATATGGGGCATTCAGCTATTATATTGGACAATGCAGGGCCTTCAAGTAAATAAAGGTTAAGAGCCACTGCTTTTGACACGGCTTTAAAAATTTACTTTATTTATTTATTTGTCCTGCCTGTTTACCTTAACGTAAGACATAACCGACTGTATTTAGATCAAAACCTTGTCATTACAGACAGCTTGACTGAATTTTGAAATGTATTTGTAATCTATTATAATCTATTATTAATATAATTATTATTATTAATGTAATCTATTAATGCACATTATTCACATCAGTAACATATGTTAGTTACTTTATAGTATACTAGATGTTTGATTCCAAAGTTCTGGGTACAGTGAGGTAAATTTGAATTCACTTGAATATCCAAAATAAGGCTATACAACGTGGCTATTTAGCAAAAGTATTTGTTGTGAATGTCCAGCAAACATGACTATATTGGGTGGATAGTTGTAATTCAATACTTTCCACTTCTACTTCACATCCCTAAGTTTAGCGTGTTAGGTTGATTACAGAATTTTCAGATTCACACACTCAAAACAAAATCTCAATTTAAAGAGTGAAGTGTGGACTTTAGCAGAGGGAATGGGCTGGTGGCCCAGCAGGCCTTAACAGGTGGCCAGAAACAGGACCAGTAGGTGTAGCGGGGGAGACGGGACCTGTGTTGGCTACAGAAGCAGAAAAAGGCACAGGAGCGTGAGGAGGGGGACAAGACCTGTGGTGGAGGACGTGAGGTTCAGCAAGGTAGTCAGCAGAAGTCGTGTGTGCCCATCTCTCCGGATGCTTTTGTACATTCTGTGCTCGAGCGTGTGTGAGAATTTGCTCCGAGTCAGATGATGATATTTTCCCTGTCAGTGAGCTATGTGTGCGCCAGAGCTTTCTTTCTGTCTGTTTATGTATGTGTGTGTGTGTAAAGACAACACAGTCAATGATATTTTCACCACCACTGAGCCGTGTGCGTGTTTATCTCCCATTCTCTGTGTATCATGTCAAACATTTACATCTCATTGAATTTCAAATATCAGCAGGAATGGTAATAGGGCATAGTAATGAGACTGGGCTCCTACTGTTATGCTAATTTAGGAAGACTCCCCTTCAGCGCCCCCCTTCCCTCCCCTCCCCAACTTCAGAATGCTGCACTGGGCCTTTCTGGCCTCTCTCTCAGATGTGGCATTAACATTTTCATTCAGAAGTGATTTCGCTTCATTCTAATGTTTTATCTTCATCAGTGTCGTTTTTGGCATTGAACAGGTTCTGGTAGTGTCGACCTACGACACGCTTTGCAGCAAGTGTTTCAGTGGATGATGTACAAGAGATCAGTTTAGCCCTGATGTTCATGTCCTGCTTGAATTTCCATTGAATGGAGTAAATATTTGATTGTTCTTCACAGGTGGATGAATACCCAACTCAGTATAGTGAAGAGCAGACTGGCCAACAGGAAGTGCCTGAGGAGGAGGAAACTGAGGAGCATGACAGCTCTCAGGTCACAGAATTAGAGGAGGTAAAGAATGGCTGCTTCAGATATTGTTTGCTCCTATCTTTCATGGAGATGCTTAGTCACTCGCAGCCTGTTGTCAGTCTGATGTTTTGTGTGTGCTCTATGCTCCAGGTGGAGAATGAAAACGATCCAGAAGTGGAGGCCGAACCAGATGCCAACGTGAAGGAGGAGTCTGATGAGGAAGAGGAAGATGTTGAAGAATCTGGTCGTCTGCGATTTAAGACCGAGCGCAAAGATGACACAGTGGTCAGACTGTCTGATGCCACCAGTAAAAGGAGGAACATCCCAGACACATTAGGTTAGTCATTAACAATTGAATGTCTCATATTCTTGTTTTGAGTCACCTGACCATTATTCCGAATGCTACAGTTGAAGCTTTTTTTGAGTAAAAATATATACTGTGTATTTTTATGATTTGGCCACACCAGTGTGACTGACTAGTCATCCATTTGATTCGGCCATCATGACACATCCCTACACTTAACGGCGTTTTCTTTTCAGTCAGTAAGGTAGACCTACTGGGTTACATAACAATTAATGGCATAACGTAATTAATATCCTTGAGCAAAGACTTTGTTTTTGTACAGATTTACCAATATATTTTTACTCATCAGTTGTTCAGAAGGTGATTAGTGCAGGCTGTTGTTGTTTTGTGAAAGGTTAACTGAAAATATTATTTATCTAATTTATTTATTTTTTTGAGTGTAGCTCATGTTTCTGAAGAAATTTTAAATTTGACACTCCAAATTAAAAAAAAAACTGTCACTGTCTCCCAATTTTATGTAAGTGCTTGTAAACAAAAATGTTATTATATTAATACTAGTTTATTATCATTATCCTATTTATGAGCAGGACAAAACTGATCCTTCATAAGAACTATTAGATAAGCTGTCTTAAAAGCCTAATTTTTCAGTATCAAATAAATCTGTATTTTTATTTGTCTTTCCTTTCAGAGCTCTCTGATGCAGCTAAAGCAGACCTGCGGGAGTTTGAGGAAAGGGAATGTCAGAGGAAGCAGGGCCGTTTTGGAGGACGAGGGAGAGGAGCAGATGGAGGGAGGGGAGGAATGGCAGGTAGAGGTGGGGTCAGGGGAAGGGGAGGACGAGGAGCCGGTGGAAGAGGCAATTTCCCTCTGTTTGGAATGGGAGGTTTTCGTGGTGATGGAGTTGGAAGTCGGGGGAGAATAAATGAGCAAAGGCCTCCGTTGATGCAAGTGAACTTGGGAATGCAGGTAAGAGACTGACGGTCTGAAGTGACTCACACAATGCAAATGCTCCTAAATTGTGTGATAAGACTTTAATTAAACATTAGAGATGCACTAATTATATGACCACCGAATATTACCAGCCAAGTTGCAAAAGGTCTATATTGTTGTCATTGTTGTAAGTGGATAAAAGAGAATTTTCAAAATAAAGCGTCACAGTCAGTAATTTAGGAAACAGACATTATGAAAGTATTAACATTAATTTCATAGTAAATTCAGGCCTAGAATGATCCAGAAATCATACACAAGGGATAACAGTAGTTTCTGTGATTTTTCTTTCTTCAAGTGAAAGTGCACTAGACACTGTACACTAGAGTTTATTAAAGTTAACTTTGAAAGAATGAAATGTAGACCAGGTGAACCAAATGTATAAAACTTGTTCAAACTGTTCCATGAAATTGGACTGATTCACTTTAGTTTTGACTGATTTGATAGCATTTCACTTCTACTCATACTGTTGTTTTCTGGAACAACCTAGTCAGTATTGATTGTCAGGTAAACGATAGTAGCTACTGTGGACTAGGCAGTGGCCAATGCTACTTATTAAAGACTTACTCAAATTAAAGATCTGATAAGCAGTTTGTCCTGTTTGCCTCTGATTGATATCTTTTCCTCAGCATAAGCATGCATGCTGATTGTTATCCATGATGATTCTGTGCCAAGGGTTTTCTGGGCTTCTGCTACACTTAATTGACTAATAAAATAAGAGAGTTGTAGAATTTGTCTGTGCATAAACACATATTATTGACAGGCCTCTAAGGAACAAATACTTATTAGCAAGGTAGTATTCTGAGTCAGCTAGCAAGACAGCACATTGTTTCCTGCTGTGAAAATGCATTCGAGGTTTCCATTATTTTGTTGAGCCCTACTTTCTCAGAGCTTTGCGCATGACAAACTGTAGCAACCATTGGAATATAAATGGTTGGATTCACACAGTAATTCTGATTTCTCTGCTAAATTAAAAAAAGGTTAAATTTCAAGAACCTCTCAAGACCGCTGTGTTCTGTTCCATTCCTTCTATTCCTTTGTGCTTCATTTAAAGGGATAGTTCACCCCAAAATGAAAATTCTGTCATTAATTACTCACCCTCATGTCGTTCCAAACGTGTAAGACCTTTGTTCATCTTCGGAACACAAATTAAGATATTTTTGATGAAATCGGAGAGCTCCCTCCATAGATAGCAACGCAACTGTAATGTTCCCAGGTCCAGAAACGTAGTAAGGACATCGTTAAAACAGTCCATGTGACATCAGAGGGTCAACTTCAATTTTGTGAAGTTACGAGAATACTTTTTGTCTGCAAAGAAAACAAAAATAATGACTTTATTCAACAATTCTTCTCTCCCGAGTTACCATCTTCTGCCATTTTAGAGAGTATCACAACGCATACACACGTTTTCCCCTAAGCGTAAACAACGCAATTACATTCATGCATGTGCTTTCCCCCTCGAACATAAACAACCCTGATTATGTACTCAAGGAACTCTCCACTGAACTGGCTCTGAACTGAAGTCAGGTTATTTGAACATGCACACAAACAGTAGTTTTTTCCTCAACAATATAAGATTGTATTGTATTTATCAATTTCGATGACTGTGTAAAGTGGTGCTAAAGTATGTGAACGAAACGTAACATTTGGTACTCAAAATGTCCCAAATTTGGCTGGTCTGCAATATTAATGTTTTACATTGTTAATGCTTATCATTTTTTAATAAATAAATGCAGCCTTGGTGAGCAACTTACTGACACCAAACATTAGGTAATGTAGTACCTGTTTGAAAGGTAGTGTATAAACAGTAATATTCTTTAAAACTGTTGGACACTTTTGTAGTGACAGCTTTTCTGTTTGCAGACACAAATTTTAACTTCCTTGTTGGTCAAGCAGTTCTCTTGCGATTGGATTGTACCTTTTGTGGCTAAGATTATGCATCAGTTTTAGATGATGGTGCATTGACTTGTGTCTTGTCTCACCCTTGTGGAGTGGAGTCAGTTTGCTTTTGAGTAAAAGTCAACTATCACCATTCTCACTCCCTCTTATCCATGTTGATATATGGATTATGGCAAATAGCTTGGCGGGAGTCCATTGAGGAAGCATTACACCAAATTAAATTTGTACTTTGCTGAAGGATTTAGCTTCCTGCGCTTATTTTATTATTAAATATCTGTCGAGGGTGTAATCCCTTTGCGCTTGAGCTGTTCATTCGTTCGTTGGCGCTGCACCTTTTTTTCTTTATTTAAAGCTGATTTACTTTTATAGAGAAGGCAAGCCTTTTCAGGCTTTTGACGTAACTTGTCATTCCTCGACATTGATGTGTTCTTTTACGTTATGCTTCAGACAGCGGTATATAGATAGCAGCACTTCCATAATGATTTAATTGAATTCCCCTCCACCCCTGACTGAGTACAGGTTGTCTTCATCTGATGATGAGTTAATAAATCTAGTATATACACATTTCTGAAAGAGACTGCAATGTGTATTTCTGAGTTTAAGGAGTCAATCCTTCAGTCATCATTTGAAATAGGATATTGTCCTTTTTGCATAATCAATGGGGACACAGAGGCACAATGCATGTTTTTAAGAGGGTACTTAAACATTTTGTATTCCTCCTAAACTCCTCATTTAATTCAGCTTCACTCCCAGTCACATGGCTCTTATGATTGATTACTTGATTAAAGGGGTCATCTTGAGAGTCAAGGTCACAACACTACAAGATAATGATTTTTTGGGGTGAAAGAGAAAGCTTATGCTATTGATTGATGGTCTTTCTGTTTCGCCTCTTCTCTCTCTTTCTTTTTTTTTTTTTTTAAAGCAGCAGCTCAGGATGACTCCTCCACTTCAGCATCACCACCATCAGTCTCGTCTGCCTGGTCCGAGAAGCAGTGGAGGTCCCGGGCTATTCCCGGATCCGGGCACCCCAATTCCTCAGCAGCCGCTGCAGATGATGATGCCTCGTCTGGCCCACCATTCCCCGGGGCCCAGAACACAACACGACACACACGTACCACGCTTGTTGAACTCGCCGCCGCGGCACTCACACGCACATCCCAACCAACACCAGCAGCACCAACAGCATCACCCCAAGAACATTCACATCAACCCTCACTTCAGAGGACCCTCCTCCTCACCTGTGCAAGGTACGGCCCCAGAGACCACCAACATGATTTTTATATACTTGGGGGTGAATGAAGGCTGTCTGAGTATCTGCTGTAAGATGTCTTTGACATTATAAAGTGCCTAGACGCTTGTTAAAGGGCTCATGAATCAAGATTGTATTGTAAGATTGGTATTTACACATAATAGAGGTTACTCTGTCGTAAAAACATACAGCAAGTTTTAGAACTCAAAACTAACTCCCCATTTCAATATACAAAATATTCTTTTCTACCCTTCTTAAACGCCCAGATTTTAAATCAGCAGGTTATTTAAATGGCACTGTTCTCCTCGACAAACCCCTTAACGTGTCATTGTCATATGTAATCAAGGAGGTGTGTTCTAAACAACTCATATCTGTCCATTAATTTGCCATTAGGTGAAGGAAGGCCTTTATAAACTTTATAAACAAACCTTGGAGAAACAAAAAAAGTGCATTACATGATCATCATGACATGTGATGTGTGTAATATGCAATGCTCTTTGTTTAAAGGGCTTTACTGCTGTTTATGCATTAGTGAATCAAGCCACTAAATGATCTAATCAAGACTAAATGATCAACTTCACACTGTTCCTATTTGTAGCTTGAAAACTATGTGTTATCTATGTTATGATTATTTTATAGTGTATTTTATATACAGAAAACATTCAAAGATCGTTTTGTAATTTTTGAAGCAGTCGATTCAAAATCAACCTATCATTGATTTGATTTCTGCATTTTCTCCAAAACTCTTAAATATGCAGACACATTTGTGACCCTGGACCACAAAACCAGTCTCAAGTCGCTGGGGTATATTTGTAGCAATAGCCAAAAATACA
>JAUZSZ010000095.1:23361622-23371767 GCA_034780575.1 Labeobarbus marequensis | reverse complement strand
TTTTTTTTTTTCAAAGCTGATTTTCTTTTATGGAGAAGGCAAGCCTTTTCAGGCTTTTGACATAACTTGTCATTCCTCGACATTGACGTGTTCTTTTACGTTACACCTCAGAGGTATATAGATAGCAGCACTGCCATAATGATTTAAGTGAATTTCTCTCCACCCCTGATTATGAGTACAAGTTGTCTTCATCAGATGATGAGTTAATAAATCTAGTATGCATACACTTTTCTGAAAGAGAATGCAATGTGTATTTCTGAGTTTAAGGAGTCAGTCCTTCAGTCATCATTTGAAATAGGGTGTTGTCCTTGCGCATAAATCAGTGGGGACACACTGTGGAGGCACAGTGCATGTTTTTTAAGAGGGACTAGAACATTTTGTATTCCTCCTAAACTCATTTAATTCAGATTCACTCCCAGTCACATGGCTCTTATGATTGATTACTTGATTAAAGGGGTCGTCTTGAGACTCAAGGTCACAACTCTACAAGATAATGATTTTTTGGGGTGAAAGAGAGAGCTTACGTTATTGATTGATTGGTCTTTCTGTTTCGCCTCTCTCTTTTTTTTTTTCTTTTTTTTTTTCTCTCTCTCTGTCTCTCTCTTTTTTTAAAGCAGCAGCTCAGAATGACTCCTCCGCTTCAGTATCACCACCATCAGTCTCGTCGGCCTGGTCCGAGAGGCAGTGGAGGTCCTGGGCTATTCCCGGATCCGGGCAAACCAATCCCTCAGCAGCCACTGCAGCAGTTGATGCCACGTCTGGCCAACCATTCCCCGGGGCCCAGAGCACAACACGACACGCACGTACCACGCTTGTTGAACTCGCCGCCGCGGCACTCACATGCACATCCCAACCAACACCAGCAACATCAACAGCATCACCCCAAGAACATTCACATCAATCCTCACTTCAGAGGACCCTCCTCCTCACCTGTGCAAGGTACAGCCCCAGAGACCACAATCCTGATCTTTATATACATGTCTGAGCATCTGCTGTCTTTGACATTGTAAAATGCCTAGCTGCTTGTTAAAGGGGTCATGAATCAAGATTGTCTTGGTATTTACACATAATAGAGGTTACTCTGCAATACAAACATACTGCAAGTTTCAGAACTCAAAACTAACTCCCCAGTTCAAAAAATGAAAAATTATTTTCTACCCTTCTTTAAACACCCAGATTTTAAATCAGGAGAATCATGATGTCTCCTTGACACGCCCCTTTACGTGTTATTGTCGTGTGTAATCAAGGAGGTGTGTTCTAAAAAACTCATATCTGTCCATCAATTTGCCGTTAGGTTAAGTAAGGCCTTTTTTGGTGCAAAGTATAACCATCTGTTATCTATATTGTGATTATTTTTTAGGTTATTTTATATACAGATAATGTTCAGTTTTAAAACAGTTGAAGCAGTCGATTCAAAATCAGCCTCTCAGTGATATGATTTCTGCATTTTTGCCAAAACTCTCATGTGCAGACACATTTTACACTGTTCAACGAGTCTCTTATTTACATAGTGTTATCACTGCATTAGGTATGATGAAAGTATTGGTGAGACTGCATAAATCACACTGCAATAAGGAGATCATTGCATTGTGTACTCAGTATACATGACTTTGTTGGGCTATAGTGCAGTACCTTTGATGGAATGTGAGTCTTTCTAAATATAATGCTATAATCAACACTTTCCATGGTTAGGTAGTTTTGTTGGATGTTATAGTAAAAATGCAGTAAAAGTTTTCAAGAGCGTTCCACCTATAATGTTGATTTCATATGCAAAGATGTCACAGCAGTGGGTGGGAGCATTTAAATCAGAGGAATAAAATCTGGTTAGCTAATGACCATTTATCTTTAAATTATGTTTACGTTTTTGATGGAGAAAAACATATAAATATATGATATGCTCAACTCAGGAACCCATATAAAATATTTTAAGTCTGACATATCATACATCACTGTTTCCGGGTCTGAACGCTGTATAGGTGCCAAAACAAACAGCAAACAGTGCTAATATGCACTCACGGTGGGGTGTAATATTACTAAAAAAAAATCATGATCCTGACCTTTATCTCCATAACGAAATCTCACCAGACAATGGTTCATATTTTATGGATTGTTGAAATATTGGTGTCTGGAATGCCATGAGCCTGGAGACTGTAGTGTACACTGTAATTTTTGTATAATAAATGTAAAAATTTTGTAAAAATAAATGTTTTTTTTTTTAAGCTTAGCTTGAACGTGACACCATGATTAAATAGTGCTTATAAACAGCTGTTGACATGGTATTCTCCACTGAAACAAGTATAGGCTTGGACCCGGTAACAGTATTTCTTACGTCATGACTTAACAAGCAGATTCCCTGTCCATTTTTAGGCTTTGCACTTTTGGCTGATGCTTACTTGCATTTTCACTCAGGTCCATCTAAGAGGTTTTTTTTTTCCTTTGATATGATCTTCACTCTGTAGGCAGTCCATCAGCATTAAACCAGCTTTCTGAAATGCACACATCTGCGGAGGTGAAATGATTCACAGCGAAATTACTCCTTTTGACTGTCAGTTTATCTCATTAGGTGGCCCAGTCTGCTTGAGAGAGAGATGCAAAGTTTAATCAGCAAAACAGCCCTCTCTCTGTGACCAGCTGTGACAAACCATGGTTTAGACACGTGGCAGAAGAGACTTTTATGGTGTCTGTGTTACGCCGCCCTACTCGCTCGTTCTGCATCCCTTTTTCTGTCTGTCTGACTCATGCTTTTTCTATTTCCATTTAATCTCAGTTCCCTCAATGCCTCCTGTGCAGAACCAACCGAGGCCTAACATCACTCCACAGAGACTCCTGGTAAGTAACCTCACGTTGCTTTAAGTTAGAATGAAGTGATTTCACTCTGCATAAAACTGTGGTGCGTTACGGTTGAGACATCATGGTATTTCTTGGTTTGACTGGAATGTAGCAGTATTTGTCTTGCTGTGTGGATGGCATGTCTCTAGAAACCTAAAAACATCATCATATGTTGGTTGAATTTGCAAGTTGAAATCGAAATGGAGACTGTGAAAACACAGAACAGATGTAAAAGCCCTTTCCTTGCCTGTAAGGAGGTAGAGGAACCATCAAGCAGCTGCCCATGCTGTGGCTAAAGTGATTACTGCTGAGGAGGAGACCATCTTAGCCCCACCAAACTCTGTTTCCCCAGTTCTCTTCTCTTTCCTCTTTGTTAAAAGTGCTTTGATTTTCCCTTATAATATTGCTGTCTAAAGGATGTATAGTTTAGTGTTTCAATCTGGAATATGGCAGTGACAGGAGTTCTGTGTAATGCTACCCTTAAAGTTTTAATCTAAAACTGTTGGGAACAACATTTTTCTAATTTGTATATAATTACAATTAGATTTTATTACCTCATATCATTTTAAGACTACATGGTATATTTCAGCTTTTAAAAATGATCACACCACTAAAAAAGGGCAATCGAAATGGGATCAGAGCTTAAACAATAAATTACATGGAATAAAATGCTGGGGGAAAAAAACATTTTATTCAATTTTGATAATCACTGGGATCAAGTCATTTACAAACAGTGTTGGATAGGACATTCAAGACTCACACACAACTTTTGCTATCAGGAAAGAATTTCCCAAAGTGTGCATCTTGTCAGAATCCACTGTCCATTAAACATATTTTGCTGGATTTGCTTCTACTTCTTTGAGAGACTTGTTTTATTCTATTAATACTTTTGAAAACCAAGTAAATCTTAATTTTGTCTCAAGGTTTTTACAAAAAAAAAAAGAAAAAGAAAAAACATTGTGGACACCTAAAATGATTGGTCGTTCCTAATCTTGCTGAATAGGAGAGAAGTTCCACACACACATTTATGACACACTTCCAGCTGTCTGTCTCCCATAGCCAATCTGGTACAGACAGGACACCATTTAAAATGCCAATGGCATTTTGCAGAGAGCGGCGTCCATTAGCCCTCTGGGCACTTGATTATCATACATTAGCATATGATCACATCTCATCTTACAATAGGCTGATCCACAATTTCTCTATGAATATTTACTACTGCAGAGTTTTTGAATATTAATCTCCATACTACATATTTATATTGTATTTTATGTTTGATACTGGTTGTAGCAGAAGTATCATAAAACTCTTTAATATTAAAATAAATAAATAGCTTGGCTTCATTTTACAAGTTAGTAGAAGTTTAAGTTAGGTTTTCTTAATAATATTTATTGCATAATGAGGCATTAGTTGGATGGATAAATTCCTTTTAGTATGTCATAAAGTAGTACCAGTAGAAGTATTTTTGTAAATATACAATTTTTCAAATAGAAACACTTGTAGAAATATAGAAAGGATTATGTTTAAAAATATGAGAGAATTTTCATATTTTATGTTTAGCGCGTATATCAGGGTTGGAAATTAACAGGGGCGTGGGGTAAAAATACTACCAAAATGGACAAAAATCTTTGCTTGCTTTTATTTATATAATTTATTCATTGTTAAAAAATGATTTTTTTTATGCTGCGAAGACAGCCAATGTAAAGTCTAGATTTTCTAATTCATAAAAAGTATAAAACTAATTCAGAAATGGTTCTTAGTTTTTGTCTGTGTAGCCAGAATGTGAGCAGGCGTTTCCCCAAATACAGACATGCTTTTTGTGTTTTCTTAATCAAAATTAATAAACAGCATTAAACAAACATAAATGCCACGTCAGATGCTTCAGTTATATTTTTATAAATTTCGCTGTTGTTGATGATTTTTTTGGTAACAGGTTATAGTGTTCTGAATGATTGAAGCTTAAATTTAGGTATTTGACATAAAAGGAATTCGTCAGATACCTGACCAGTAGAAATGAATAGGTTGCTGAGTGTGTTTTGAGACACACAAGGCTTGTCTCCAAAATGGCAGCAGCCCGTGTTTGGCATTTGTCTTTCCCACTCCCTCTCTATCTCCCAGGCAGATCATAACTGGTTACATATTGAACAGATCCATGGGTATTTACGAAAGATTAGCCCCCCGAAAGGACATGCTCCTTTTATCAAACGAATGCAAACTTGCAAAGGTATTGTGAATGTACTTAAGCTCCCATTGTGTTACAGGAGCTGACCTTTTGAATAGAGCAATGAAGTCCACAATAACAATGTGATTCTCTCTCGCACCCTCCTGGCCATTGCTTAGCTAAGCTGCCTGATTGACTTTCTGTTAAGCAACTTGGCCGACTGAAGATCAGAGCTGAAAACATGGATTAAAAGTTTGATTGCATCTTAAGTCATTTATAATGAGTAAAGAGGTGCTAAGCATCACAATTTGCTGGAGTGTGGCCCTTTTGAACGAAGGCTAATTTCTTAAGAGCCAAGGATATTTTCAAAGAATAAAGGAGAGGGGCTTCGTATTCAACTGCAGGATTAGTAAGGTTTATCTTTCTTTCCTCTGGAAAGGTAGAGGGGGGATTTTGAGTTTTATGAGCAATGGGTTAGGTAAGCACTGAGAACGGATAAAGATTTATATTCAAGGGTATATGCAAATGTCTTTCTGCCTAAAAATTCCTCAGTGGTATAAGCTGATGGTTATGATCTTAATATGAAGAGTTACATTTTAAATAAGAAGATAAGAAGCACAAATAAGAAGTTTTTAGCTTTGAAAATCATGTCAACAGTAATATTTTGGTGTTGCAATAGTCATAGTGTTTTCTATGGAGTCAGTGTGATTTTTTTTTTGTGGTATGTTTGTTTTCCTCCAGGCACCTCCTGATTTCCAGCAGCATCTCCAAGGGAATTTTGGCCCACCTCAGCGGCCTCTGCCCCCCCAGGATCAATGGAGAGGACCACCGCCACATCATCAGGATCCAGAGCACTTCTTCCCTGGTGGTAAGGTCAAGTTAAGGTGGTCACACTGTGTGCCTGCATAGATTACACTTACATGGTTTTAAATATCTTTTTTGACTTTTGTTATTCCATCCAGTCGTTTACCAGCAACTGAAGCAGTCAGAATTGATGCTGTACGTTTCTGACTTCTCTTTTATTCCTTTCTTTTCTCTTTTCTAGAACCACGTTTTTCAGGCCAGCGCATGTTTGACCAGCCAGGCCCTTCCCCCCTCATGAATAACAGTGTTCTTCCGATATCGGGCCAAGGCCCTCCATCTTTCCCCCCACAAGGGGGACTCGGAAGTCCTGGATTTGGTTCTCTGGCGCTCAGGCAGAACCAAGGGCCTCAGGGAGGAGGTATTTTCCAGAGAGAGCCCCCTCACCCAGGTCTGGCCCAGCAGCATGGAGGGCCTCCAGGCCCCCCTGGTCCCCGTGGCTTTGTGGGTCACAGACAGTCCTTCTCACCCCAACAGCAGGGACCCCCCTTTAGCTCCCAGCACATGCCGTTTGGTATGCAGGTACGCCAGAGAGTAAGTCAGTTTACCACAAATCTGCATGGCCTTGCTGGTGTGTCGAACTCTGCATGTTAATTCACAGCATGGCATGAAAAATATAGTGTAGTAGAAATATTTAGTTTTCAGTGTCTCTTATTTTGCATTTATTTTTTTTGAAAGTAGTCTTTTTTTGAAAGTAGTCTTATGCTCACCAGAGCTGCATTTGTTTAATCGTACGTACAGTAAAGCAGTAATACTACAAAATATTATTATGATTAAAAATAACTTTTCTATTTTAAAAAATTCTTTAAAAATTGTCAAAATTGTTTAAAAAAAGACGATTTATTCCTGTGATAACAGCTGAATCAGTGACATGATCATTCAGAAAAACATTTCTTTTTACCAATGTTAAAAACAATTTTGCTGCTTAATTTCTTTTTGTGTGTGTGTAAACCGTAATACTTTTTTAAAGGAAATTCTATGACTGTAAAGATTAAAAGAACAGTAATTAGTTGAAATGGAAATCTTTTTTAACATTATAAATGTCATTACTTTCACTTTTTAATCATTTAATTTGTCCTTGCTGAATAAAAGTATTAATTTCTTTTTTAAAAAATCTTACTAACCCCAAACTTTGTAAACATTTGTGTATGTGACAAAGAACCAAACCTAAGGTGTTTTAGCTTGGTTGGAAACCATTGTAAGCTATGTAGATATAGTGGTCCACTGCAAGGAGAAGCTGCTGTCCTCATTTTAAGCAGCAGACAAGACTGCCCTCTTGTGTTAGCACTGTTTGTTCATGGTTATTTGAGGTCACTGGGTTAGTTGTTACACATCAGAGGTCTAGCTTTCTTTCATGAAAATATTTCCTCTTGATTGTCATCAAACACTACTTGGTATTATTTTTTTCTTGAGATGAGATATTAGCTGGTTTTAGCTGTAAGTTCAATTAATTGTGGCAAATTATTTGCCTGTAAGACTACTGAAATATTAAACAGGGCTGACTTCTAAAGTACTCCCATTCTCAATCACGACTGGCCTATATTTCAGTGTAAATGTCCTAAAACTGGATCTGATTCAAGACTACAACTTTGCTTTCATGTTTTTGCTATTATTTTATGAATATTAGATTTTAGGTCTCATTTTGGCTGTATTTGTTTTTTGTGTTATTCAGGGTCTAATGCAGCAGCCCCTGCACCATGATCTGCCACTATCCCATCAACCCTTGCACCAGCAACAGCAGCACCAGCAACACAGACAGGACATACCCCCCCAGGGTCTGCCTCACTCCCAGCCTCCACCCCAACACCAACAGCACCACCACCACCCAAGGGACCAACATCCCATGGTGCACCTCTCCCAGCCCCACTTCCGCCAGTCAATTCAAAGTGGCCACAGACAGATGCAGTCCCGATCACAAGGCAACCAGCAGCGAAACAACCATGTCAGACCCAAAATGGTTAGCCATTCAAATGTGTATTTGTTGCATAGAGCAAGATGGCAAAAGAAATATTATAAATAAACAGAGATTTCATTCATGTCAGTTTTTGCTGTACTTCTATGAATGTCAACCCATTTATCTGACCACCTCCTCATCTTCTTCAGACGCTTCCTCCTCCACTGCAGCAGATTCCTCCTCAACGCAACAGCAACCTCCGTGAGCTGCCCATCGCCACAAGCAACAATAATATCCACTCGTCAGTGCCTAGTGGGCAAGCAAAGCCTGTTACCAGGACAACACAGAATGTTAGGCAAGGGCAGGCTGCTCGTGCTGGACCAACAGGAAGGGGAGGATCTGTGGCACAAGGGCAGGGAGCTGCCAAAGCACCAGAGGAGCCCAGTGTGCCTGAGATGAAGAAAGAGTGTCCAGCTGCACAGTCAAGCACCACTCCAGAGGTAATACTGCGTAGCATGATCATGTGGGAGGGGTTAACATTCAGCATGTTTTCCACCCATAAACTTTTGCACTAGCAGCTATTTAAAATGCTGGATTTGTTTTGTTCATTTTTCCACCACAATAGCCTCATTGGTTAGTTTATGTGTAACCCTATTATTGTTGTTGCTGATTAGCTCACTTTTTTACTGTTTTTGTACTGATACTTTAAAAAACAGTTTTTAATCAACTGTAAAATTTTTAAGAGAATAGTTTTTTTCCCCCTGATCTGAGTTTTGCCTTGAAAATAGCCATAGAAGTTGGCATACCATTAAAAACAAAGGAGTTTTGAAAATGTATGCCTTAAATTTTAGTCAAATAAAAGTGATAATTTGTCTTTTCAGTCACATTAGTCCAACTGAAATCATACCAGTTAATTTTTAAGTCAAACAAATAGATATAATGTCAATGTTGCTTGACTTTGTCCAGCATGTATACATTTTAAAGTAATAGTTCACTCAAAAATGAAAATTCTGTCATTAATAGCTCATCCTCATGTTGTAATTTTATGAAGCTGTGAGGTTATTTTTGTTTTCGTTGCACAAAAAACGTATTCTTGTAGCCTCATAAAATTACGGTTGAACCACTGATGTCACATGGAGTATTTTAACAATGTCCTCACTACCTTTCTGGGCCTTGACCGTGGTGGTTGCGTTGCTGTCTATGGAGGGTCAGAAAGCTCTCAGATTTCATTAACCCTTTAAGACCTGCCATAGAACAATTCTGCCAGAGTATATCATAGTATTTTTACATGCTGTGTTGTCATTCTTTTGAGTATTTTCAAATGCCATATATCAATACAATCCTTACACCCCCAATTCGAAGGCCCCCCCCCCCAGCATTTTACTAAATACAGAAATATCACAAATGTCAACCTCAAACTTGTCAATGTAAAAAACTTGGATAAAACACTTTGAAACTACATACAATTGATTTGGACTGATTACATGAATTCGTTTGTGATTTGTATAATTGTTATAATTTTATATTGTGTATGTTCATTTTTATAAACAGTGCGTTGTGAAACCGATAACATTGTTTTCAGAGCAATGTTGATTGAACAATGTACAGCATAGGAAAGTCAAATGTTGCGACTTGTGATGTCACCACATACGACAAACCTTGGGGTCATAGTGCACAGAACGTGATTACGTCATAGTAGTCGTAGCTAGCAACCGCTAGCAACCTCAGATCTATAGAACGTGTGCAAAGATGTGCAATGTTTTTTTTTTTTTTGTGTGTTTTTTGTTGTAAACGCATTTTACGCAATTTGCGCAAACTCATTAGAGGGTGAAAACAATGCAACAGGAGCATGTTGTAGGCTTGATCTGAATGTGTAACGTCTCTGATTTTGTATGCAAAAAGAATTATTGCGCTACCCTTTTGATTTCAGTTTCTATTGGCTTTTAAACAGAGACACGCAACGCTCCCGTCATTTTTATAGGGTTAAACATACCTTAATTTGTGTTCCGAAGATGAACGAAGGACTTATGGGTTTGGAAAGACATGAGGGTGATAAATAATGACAGAATTTTTATTTTTGGGTGAACTATCCCTTTAATTGGGCTACAATTGACCTCTGTGTTGCGTGTATGTGCACCGAAAAAAGTGATGTGCAAACTGTATTTATTTATTTTTTCAGATATGTTGTGTACTGTATACTCGGGAAGAGAGATGAACAATGAAGCTTGATTACACTAAAACTAAACTAAACTTACTGTATTTTTACACATTTTTTCTTCAAGCCCAAAAAAACCCTTTTGATCATCCCGAATTTATATTCATCGTTTAGGACCCAGATGAAGATGAGGAGACACGTCAGTACAGACTGAAGATCGAGGAACAGAAGCGTCTGCGAGAGGA
>JAUZSZ010000095.1:23067330-23079497 GCA_034780575.1 Labeobarbus marequensis | reverse complement strand
GCCACAATTAGATAATGACAGACAAGATCTTCACCAGCACTTCAGCTAATCAGCAGCAAAACCATAACAAGCAAAAGTAGATTTCAAACTGCAGCAAAGGGACAATCCACCTCTTTTAACTTATTTAATCTAATAGGTTTGCAAACTGTCAAACGTTGCCAGTGTTTCTCAACCTTTTGAGACTTAAGTATCTCTTCACTGACACAAACCAGAATGTGTTCACTGTTAAAAGCGATATCTTGCAGTTGTAACCATAAGGACCTATTTCTACCTGATCTAACCCTTAAATTTGGCTTTGATGGTATAACCTTTTGTTCTGTTCATACTATTTTAATATTTAACATTAATATAAGATTTTTAATATTACCATAATGGATTTCATTTAGGATTATCATTAACATTATTAAAGTAAAAAACAATGAATCATTTTGATTGTTTTCTCAGTTTGTCATGTATACAGTCTTATACTGCTGCAGGTTTACTTTAGTTTTTCCTGTGTTTATCCTTTATATATTTGATGCACTGTCTATGGAGTGAACCAAATTTACATTTCACTGCAGGTTGTATTTTGTATATAAATATGTAAGTTAAAATCTAATAAAAATCTTAAGTTTTGAGTCTACTGTGGATGGAAAACAAGCCCAACAAATCGCACCTATATTCTGGGATACTCGTAAGCATGATTGGCATTTACTGATTTATGCAGTACAGGAGAATGGGCAGAATGGGGCATGCTATTGATCAATTCTTATTTAATAATCCATGTCTACAAGCTGTGATGACCACAATTCAGAATTTAGCTCTTATTATCTGTGTCTGATGAATGGCATCCAATCTTTCACTCTGACCACACATCCCACTATCTGTAAATCAAAGAAAATTAACACAAACCATTCATCAGGTCTAAAAGAAAAGGTGAAGCAAAAAAAAAAAAAAAACCTGATTACAACACATCCTGTCCACACTCATGTTAGTGGAAAGATATTTTTGTCTGGATGCATTACAGGAGAACATTCTTCTGACCTGAAATGTCTCCTTACAAAAAGAAGTGAAAGCTGTCATCAGGTTGGAATGTGCCCATTTTGAGCTGTAACAAAAGCATGTTTGCTGTACGGAGGCAAGGTATGCAGTCTTGTTAGGGTGTCAGACCTGGGCTTATTAAATGAAGGAAGGATAGAGTGGACGAGACTGTAACACAACCTCCAAACACTTCTAGAATAGCTGCTGCTCTTTCATGTGTATGTGTATGTGTGTGTCCTTAAAGCTCTAAGCTAAGATCATTTAAAAAGTATAGTCCTACTGATAAATATGGCCATTTTTCCCATCCAAAATGCTCTGATTTGATGAACATTTTACCACGCTGATCAAATGCTACAGCTGTCTGTGTGAGAGTGTGCTTGATAGCACGTATGTCTGTCTTTGTGAATGCGTTTGGGAGTACGTATGTCTTTAAAGCACAAAAGCCGATCACAAAGCCTTTCAAAACTTTTGCTAAAGTAATTGCATGGTTCAGTACTTTTGCACTAATTTCTCTATAGCCTCACAAAAAGATCAAACACCACTGCATGAGAGAGACAGATTCAAACCCCATGGTTACAGTGAATGACACGCACACCCATTAGCATGGCAGAAAATGGATATAATTGCTTTGCACAACCTTAATTGTTGGCAAGAGCAATTTAAGGGTAGAACAATTATATATACACAAGCTGGCTAATGCCGGCAGTCTATATGAAACTGTTTTTTGACTACCCGCTCTCTATAAAGGGTGTTATTATAGTTGATTTGTCATTTCACACTCAGAGAGATTATCACACTCTTAAAGTCTAATTATTTTAAGAGATCTGAATTTTTTTAGAGGTGTATCAGTAAATTCAGCATCCTGTGATGCTCTATAAGGAAAAAATGTCAAATAAAGACGACGACAGGGCATAGGATACATTACCTTGATATGTGAAATATTATGTATAGCGAATCAAAATTATTAGGAGTCATGACTGATGGAATAAAACAATGAATGTAATATTTTTCACCTGGTTTCATTTACTCAATATTACCGAAAGGAACTAAATGTTTCTAAATATCATCCGAAAAGCTTTTTCTGCACCACTCTTTTTTTGTGTATGTATGATTGCAAGATAACTCAACCCCAAACACCACAAATCCGAAGGAAAGGGTGTTGGTGTGAGGAGGTTGTGAAAAATATCACGAATGATTTACTTTGAGGCCTTTTTCTTTCTTGCAGCTAATGAGAAAGAAGCTACAAACATTGACAGACATAATTATCACAGTTTTTGAAACGCACATTGCCAAATCCCTGCTGCGCTTTAATTACCGCGCCTCCATGCATTTGTCTCCGCACCAGCGGATCAGTGCACCCACCCCGACTGCAGCGCGAAACCCTCGGGGAGGGAGGGCTGACTCGCTTGTGCCTTTTGTTTCATCTTTTGACGAGTTGGAGTCCAAAAATAACAGCATGTAAAAATTACTCAGTTTGACTTTCTCAGTGTGAAATTTCTGCACAGGTATTATACTGATTAACATTACGTGTATGTACTGATTAAGGGGCCAAAACAAAAATTATTGTGTCTGTGATGGCAATGAAATCACAGTGTTTGGTTTTAAAGCATTCACGTGGTCTGTGTCTTATATTAAGCACACAAAAAGCTTACATGGATAGACAAACTTTCCTTTTGGCTCATAATGTTTGCCATGTTTAGTTTTGTTTTAGAAATGAATGACTGACTATTTGAACCTACATTTGAGGTTTTTTTCTTTTTGTTTTCTCAGTTCCTCAGTGTCTGTGCTTCTACATATACATAAAAGAGCATATTTAACAGTCTGAGAATGGTCAATGTTGATCCACAGAGGAGAGAAGTGAAGGAGAAAAGGGGAACAAATAAATGAGCAAATAAATAAAAAACACAAGTAAGCTTCAAATTTCAAAGGAGAGTTTAAAATAGACCTGGCAAAGTCCAAGCAATTGGCAAAAACAGACATAAATACTGTGTTTCAAAAAGAGTCAGTGTTTCCTTCACATGAACAACCTGTAAGAGGTGTTTTCACTCCCATTATTGGACATGATGCATAAAATACGTAAATAACGAGCGTGACTACTTACAATGGGACTGGCATTGATGTAATCAGATCTGGATTGGTTATTCTGCGGCTTCAGGATGACTCTGGAGTGATCATCTACAGTATTCAAAGACAGACAGACCGCTGATGATGGAACTACTGGCATCAACATTTCATTAGCACACTTCTCTTAAACGTGATCATTCCCTTGTAGAGTCTGCACATTTTCATAAAAATTCTGATCAGTGTATGATTAGAAGAGGCCACTGACTTTTTTAATTAATCCAAACAGAACGCATTAGCCTGTGACAGGCCATGCTGCTGTTCTACAGCATAGTGCACAAGAAAACAAATATAAATTCACTGCAGGCAGATATAATTTGCGAAGCACTCACACACAAGGACGCCGTGTGGGCGGTTGCGCTGGACATTCTGTTCCTCCTGACCCACCGCACATGCCGCTGGCTCAGCCTGGTAACTACAGAGAGCATCCCACTCCTTATCCAAACGATCCTTATTCTGCAGGTGATCCTCCATATACGACTGCGCATGGGAGAAAGACACAGAGACAAAAGTTGCTTGAAAGGTCCTAAAGATGATATGGCAAATCAAATATTTCCTGTAACACGTATAACTCAAAGTTGAAAAGCATTGCAGCCCAGACAACATATAAAAGAGTGACGCACATATAAAGCAGAGGATTTCAGTTCAACGCAGAGTTACATTTGTTGTTTATACAATGCAAACAAGAGCATGAACCATATTTCTTGTGCTTATGCATTTCATGTGCCATTTGCTTTCCCGTGTAAACGTTTTTGAATTAAGTCTCCGTCCCTCCCCTAAATCCGGCGAGTAAAAAAGCTCCATAGCAAGTTTCCATTCGTCTGCTATAATCCAGCTTTACCTCCAAGGCCAACCTATCGCTTTCTGTGCTTTCTTTCTTCCCAACAATACAATCATTCACCTATCCACCTTCAGACAGACAAGAGCTCAAACCCGCTCAGCACGGGAATCGTAGACAGTAATCCTAAACATGCACCACAAAGGAGAAGAGAGGGAGAGAGAGGTAGAGAAAGGGGGTTTGCAGGGAGGGGGCTTGTCCTGACAATCACAAATGCAATTAAGACTGCTGAAAGGCCTGGGCACGCCAGTGCCTCTTCAGCCTGCTTCAATCACTCCTTTTCACTGCTTGCACAAATGCTGATAAGATTGTCTGCGCTTAAGCCGCCTTCCCAAGAAGCCCAAATTGAATTCAACTGAGACAAAGGGGAGTGGAGGGAGAGAGACAGAGACGGAGAGAGAAAGAGAGAGAGAGAGAGACAGACAGAGAGCTCAGAGGACTGTGTCGCTGGCCAGAGTGTAAGAGCGTAAGTGTTGTTTGGCGGTTGGTGTCTTGTTTTTTGGCTGCTTATTTCTGGCCTCCCATTGTTAAGCCACAAGAAGGGGTTTACCTTGTGCATGTGGGCATGTGAATGTGTGTTTATGAGTTTATTGTGTGAAAACAAATTACACACTCATAACCTAATGTCAAGAATCCTCTTGGCCCGTACACAGACAACAATCCGTAATCTCGCAGGGGCTTTGACACACATTCAAACGTTCCAGCATGCCAAAAGTGCCCTTTTAACCATTCTAAATGTATAATTTATAGAACATCTATGCCTTCATGTACACCAACATCACCACTATATGAACATTCTCTTAGATATATTTTTTCTTATTTGAATAGCATTTTGCACTCCTCTGAACAGTGGGCATGTGTGTGAGAGACCTTGTTTTAAGAGATGATGAACCGTGTGACAAGTCGCTTAATAGAAGACATTATGGTTCATATGGAATTCATGATTTAGTGAAGGAGAAAAGACTTTGATTAAATGCCACTGTAATAAGATTAACTCAAACAGGAGAAAAATGTGGCCAGTGGCCAAGAAAGCCTAGGTGTTGGAAGGCTTTCCGTTTAGTTTAAAGACACAAATACCACTGCTATCACTTTAAAGCACAGCTATTTCTATAACAGTTTTGGGGTCGGTAAGATTTTTTTAATGTTTTTGCTCATCAAGGATGCATTTACTGTTTTCTATTCAAATTTATTTTTTCAAATATCATTTATTCCTGTATTGGCAAAGTTGAATTTTTAGCATCCATTACTCCATTCTTCAGTGTCACATGATACTTCAGAAATCATTCTAATATGCTGATTTGCTGCTCAAGAAACATTTCTTATTACCGATGTAAAAATCAGTTGTGCTACTTAATACTTTTGTGGAAACCAGGATAGGATTCTTTGATGAACAGAAAGATCACATTTCTTATTTGAAATAAAAATGTAGAAAAAGTCTTTATTTTCACTATAGATCAACTGAATGTGTCCTTGTTAAATAAAAATATTCATTTCCTAAAACAAAAAAAACTTAATTTACTAACAGCCAAACGTCATGATCTCTATTGATCGCTATCTACCTTAACTTAATAACAACCAGAACACTTTTCCACAAAACCACTGCCATTTTACCAGGGTAAACCGTGACAGGCAGCTGCACTTAAAATGTTCTCATCCTTCAAGTTACATATCACAAGAGAAACAAATTACCCAGCAATCAGTTTACTTCTCCAGTTCTGCCTGAGTGCCGTGAGCGGACAAACAGCAACTGTAAGTGGCCACATATAGCTGTTATGAGGACAATTTGCTCTTCTCGAACATTTATCTGACCTTCTGGACAGAAGTTTTTCATTTTTTTTTCTCCTTTATATTTTCTTGTTTTTTTATGATACAGATGGTTGATGGAGCATCTGCCCAATGTGTGTGTGTTTCTGAGACCATATGTAACAGTAACTCTCACTATTTGCCTTCTCTAATACCACCTCTATTAGCAAGATGATGCGTGATTTAATCAGAGACAGAGGGATTTGGCAACTAGCCAACCATTTAATCACTGAGGAACTTCTCCCTGACAGACAGCAGACCCTTTTCTCTCCATTCACACTGAAAAAAAATCACTCCATCACTTCTTTAAGCAATGTCAAATATGCACTAAATACTGCAGGGTACTGCTGGCTTTCAAATGCACATACACATATACACATTTCATACTGAGCATATCAAGGATTTGTTGCTCTACTCAAAAAAAGACAAAACCTGTCTCTCTCCTGCATTATCTTTCACCACATCCATGCTGCACGTATGAATAATAAACTCAGAGTGCAGTGGAGCAACAGCAATGAATTGAGGCGCTGTCCAAGGTTCTGAATTAGTTCTTCATGATCCTGCAGTAGCTATATATAATAAAAAGGTCAGATATCTGGGCTAAATCTCACAGTGTGGCCGAAATCACATACTGTCTGAGTAGGTACTACATTTGAAATTGAACTTACTATGTGACCGTTAAAAAAGTATGTTCTATATAGTATAAACCAAATTCTGGTGATGTTGACTTAAAGTGTCAGTAGTATCAGTTTACTGCCATTCGCAAATCCTCTCCTGTGACCTCATGGGATAGTAAAGTGTCCATCGAATGCATACTTTAGAATCTCGCCGTAAGTAGTAGGTCATCTGGGTACTTTTCGCCTACTGGTTTTTGAATATTTGTATTTGGACATACCACTCTTTTGGCGTACTTGTTTTTGACATTCTATATTGTAGAGAAGTAGTTGATTTTGGATGCAATGTCAGACTCTTAAACCAATATTATGTCATAATATCTGATTTAAGCCTCACATTTTATGCTTTACATAATGTGTATCTGTTAAATGTACATAAACAACATCTGTAATGTATTTAAGTAATTAGCTATATTTTCATGTTATTAAAACTATGTAAAGACTGTGAAAGACAAAAAGCTGTGATATAAGCATAATATGATGGCAAAACAGGGTGCCATTATAATGCTGGGCAGCTCCATGTGAGGCTGGGCTATGGAGAATGCATTCTCTAGCTTCGCTCTTATCTTTGAGGAGGGATGAAAACAGATGCCTTATAGCAAGCTGACACACTGAGAGATTACGCTATCAGAATAGTTATTATTTCATAACCCGTCTTTGATTGCACCCATTGAGAGATGGATAGTGTACAAGCAGTAACCTCTGATAGTACATTACACTAGCTAGTATTGCAGTCATTGCTTAGAGATGTGATTTTGAGGTTTTCTGTAGCACATCGATCAATATGGATTTTTTCATGGCCAGTGTTGATATCTTAGAGAGCAGTGTGGCCGATGGTCAATATAAAGCTGATATATACAATATTATTTAGTTTAAAGATTTAAAACATGCTGCAATTAAATCTAGAATGTCATATTTACTAAATTAAGTAAATTCTTTTAAATAATGTGGAAAAATTATTATTTGATTCTAAACTGAATTACAAAACAAATAGATAGCAACTTCTTGATCCAATTATAGTATTTTTTTTTTTTTACAAATAAAGAAATATTTAAATGACTAAAAAGGAAGTAAATACCAAACAGTAAAAATGTATTAGATATTCAAAGACTTGTTAAATGATAAATGTATTTGTATATGACAGTGTTCACTTTTCTATTACTAATAATAGTCCTTTTCATATACTGTTTACTATTTTGTTTAACATTACTGTCTAACAATTTATTAAACAGAACAGTTAAATACATACTGTGAACTAACGAAGACAGAGAATGGGAGTTCCTGTGCATCAAAATAAAAGTCTGGGAGATGTCAAAATAAAAGACACATTGCCGAAAAATTATTGGCCAATGGTGAAAACTGACAAATATCAAATATCAACTACATGTAAGCATTATTGCACTGCTCAGAATGTAATGCACATTTATACATCATAACATTGAGGGTGTGCAAAAACATTTTCTGTGGTTGCACATAAAAAAAACTAGAAATCTAATTGTCTCTAACAGTCTATAAGCGTAAACTACCAAATGTTTTACTATCCTTGCTGTGTGTTTATGAAGACAAGATGCTTCAAAACAACTGAAGAATCAGTTAAATCATTACCACAGCACTTTGCAAACTTCTGAATGCTTGAACAATGGCTTTGCAATTGTGTACACTTTAGCACATGCATCTCTGCCTAACAACGCACATGGTTTTATTATACTGCTGAAAAAACCTTAAACAATCTCAATAAGGGGCATCCATTACAGGAAAACACAATACGCTAAATGAATCAACTCAGTGGCTGTCTTTTGCTCCACTGCTGGATGTATGATAGATTCCCTGCTCGGTAATGAACACAACGCTACCAGGCACCTATCAGTCTTTCCTGTCGAAGCTGTGCTGAGATGAATAAAACAAAAGTTAAGAAGAAATTAAAACAATCCATTGTGTCAGAAAAGCCAGCGTCCTTGGAGCCCTGCAGTCCATTTCAGAGCAAAAACAAACCCAAAATCTGAAATCAAAGACTGATGTGAGATAGAGGTGAAGGAAAAACAAAGAGATAGAGACAGGAGAAGAGGCACATGTTTGGATATCTATAAAGTGTGTTTATGTTCATCCTGATTATGACTGCAGTGACAGAGGCTGTGTATGAAGAGTGTGAGTAGTATAAGTCACTGTGTTTAACAGTCTCTGTCCAGTGTTCATGTAAGCATATATTAAACTGTTTACCAGTATCATGTGTCCAGTGGAGATGTCCATGTTGGTTTGGGTAGGCTCTTCACTCCAGGAGGATGTGCTGCTGCGGGCGGAGGGATTCTGCATCGGTCCATCACTGAACTGTGAGGACACGCTGTTAATGCGTGACGTGTGCGATGGGTGAAACACCTCTGATCGGTCTCCACGCTCTGATGTCTGCACCGCCATACGCTGACGACAGAGATCCTATCGAGAAAGTGGACAAACATTAGTCTTATCTGTGAAGACATTATCTGGGGCACATCATAAAGCTGAGTAAAATGATTAATCACACAAACTACAGCATCAAAGCACTGCTTATTATGCTTAGAATATTATAATGGGTATTTATATAAGAAAATCATATAAATACAAACTGATACCGCATCAGCATTCTGGATCAAATAAACTCTATTTCCTCTTTGCATCTCAGACTAGGTTCATGATACAGCCAACAACACATTACGTCACTGTCTGCTCTACCAGATGAAATCTATCATCTGCATAAACTCACGACCCACCAGTGAAGCAAATAATTACTATATGCTACCAGTCATATTTAAACACAAGGTTCATAGATAAGGGTTCATCCTTAAAAAGAATACATTTACATATATAATAAATCATAAACATGCATAATATTAGCTGACAGTATGGCAGTTTGTGACCAAATTGTTCATAAAATACCACTAGAAACATTCAGAATTAGCCATTTCATAATACATCTAACTCTCTTTCTCAGCATATAGCCACTGCATTTGTCAACCAACTGCAATATTTCCTGCTATCCTCACAAGTCTTTCATTTGGCCTTAACGGCTACATTTCTATCACTCACGTCATTCGAGAATTATAATTCTAAGCTTTTATCTACCATTTGTCACTTCATCCATATGAAACAAAGCACCAGACTGAAAGAGCAAAAGTAGAAACAAACAGCCCTTTGCTGTTTGCTGGTGATTTTTCAAATCACCTTCCCAAGGATCACTGTCTCTGTGAGGATATCAGATGAATGTTTCAATGTACGAACTGGATTCTCTCACAGATGTGTCATTAGATCCCTGCTAACCCGGCTCTCAACATATAATTGCTGTGAGCAATTATTCATGGTAGAGCTCACAGAAAATGTCTGCACTACCTGACATGTATCACTGAAATAGGAGTCCTGAGATATTATGTCTGTTAATAGAAAAAATATATTCGGGTGCGGGACGCTTTTGTTTAAGCCAATCAGAAGCCGATGGGACGCTCTCTGCCTGTTAGTCATTTAGCATGTTTGGTTCGGTGAGATCACGATTGATTTTTGGAGGAGGGATTTTGAAAAGAGAAGAGGGCAGTCTAAGCCAGTGGCGGAAGATGGCTAACATGGCTAATGGCTAACATTGCTTACAGCACTGTTAACAAAACAATTCTGACTACATGCACTCTATAATGTTTACAATGATTTACAAGAAACTAAATCCATTCTGAAACACTTCAAGCAACTATTTGCATTTTCAGGCAAATAGCATCTAGGTTTTTTGGTATAACACAACAGCATTTTGTAACATTTTAAAACCATTTTAAAAGCATTAAAAGCTTAAATTTTATTGAGTGAAAAATCTTCTAGGCATTGTGCTCGATTGTGATTATTTATTTTTTCCTTTGCCTTCCTTCCATTTTATTTACTCAGAGGTGAAACAGAACAGACAATTACTTCTTGAAGCAGTTGCTAGTCACAACAGTATGACCCCATCTGAGATCAAATGTCCAACAGTTAAAAAAGCACCCAGATAAAAAAAAGAGAGCGAAAGAGAGCCGAGTGAGGCTGAGAGGAGGGTCAGTGAGGGAGTGTGGGGGTTGGAGGTGGAAGTTCAGTGCGTCTCACTAATGGAGCTCCCCAGTGAGAGAAACCAGGGGAGAAGGTGGTGGGGGATAAACAGAGCTCTAAAATCAGCCATGGACTAGAGGACGAAGTCCAACCTTAACATTAATATCTGATCTGATGTCCATCATGAGTCATTCTGACTTAGAATAAGTAAAACTGCAAAAATATGTGCCAACTTCTAAAACAATGCCCACTTCCTGATAAAATCATGTTTATGTCAGCCAGCACAAATTAATACATACATTGCTCCTCTTAAAATCAGTAAACCAATAAATCAAAAATATTTAACATTTGCATTTAATAATTTAGCAGCCATATTTATCCAAAGTAATTTCCAAACCTGATCAGACAGTAAATAAAGTGAAATCAAATGAGAGAGCAAAAGTGCAAGAACAGCTGAACATTTTTAAGATCTTTAACAATGAATCTCGTCTGTTCAGAAAGAGTTGAGAAGATCATTCTCAAATCAAGTAGCAGTGAAAGATGAATAAATATCTAAACTAAAAGTAAATGAATAAATACATGCTCTTGAGCACATTTAACATGAACATTTTTATGCATTTGTTAAAAGCTTTTATCTAAAGTGATTTTCAGCGCATTTGGGGTGTACATCATCGTTTTCATTAGTGTGACTTTGATGTTGCTAGTGCCATGCTCTAGTCTACCAGCCTGCACCTAGTCTCATAAATCAATCGCAAAAATGTTTTGATCCTTTAATGTCTAATTCTTTAAAAAAAATATATTACTTTAACAGAATGTTTTTACTTTAAGTAATGTATGCAACTTTAACCTTTAATTTCATATGCCTTAACAAAAGGTAAATCTTTTAAAAAGGTGGTGATGGTGCCACAAATAGAACTACTTTCCTTAATGAAAAATTCCTGGTGGAATTAAAAAAAACTACTGTTGGTCTCACAACACTGACCTTTTCCATATTTTGGAATTAAACTGCAGTTAAGATACAGATTAATGACTTAATTTAAATTGCTTCAAATAGTAACTGTTTAAGCCTGTTCCACCTTTGAGTAAATAAAAATAAAAATAAAATAAAAAATAATTCAGAGAAGTAGGAACAAAACCAAAAAGTATCTTTGCTATACTTTACTACAACAAGAAAAAAATCTTAGAATAAGAAATTTATTGTATAATAAGGTTTTAACAGGGAGAACAAACAAGTATGAACATGGGTGTGTTCGATGAAGGATTAATAATAAAAGTGAAATAATGTGAGAGGATGTGTGTGTGTGTGTGTGTGTGTGTGAGAGAGAGAAAGAGTAGGTGGGTGGCGTTGGTGACGGTGGTGTGTGTGTGTGTGTTTTGATCTGCTACAGAATCATTGCGGCAGAACTGATTCTAATTGCATGTTTCAATGTAAGAGTCCCTGTGCACAAGACTGCATTCATTCCAGCTACAGCAGTTGGGAAATCCCTTACAACTACATAGTAAGAGCCCTGTCTGCACCTTTGATCTTATTCGCTTTAAAAAATACGTAAGAACCTGGCAGATCTAAAGGGCCGAAAGCACTCACAATAAACCACGATACGACAACACACAATTACACACAAATTAAAATCAATACAAAGTAATTAAAACCTGAAATGAAAACATAACAAAGGTGTCAA
>JAUZSZ010000095.1:23025248-23036270 GCA_034780575.1 Labeobarbus marequensis | reverse complement strand
CACACACACACACACACACACACACACACACACACACACACACACACACACACACACACACAGATATGTATGTAGTTATAGTTAACACTAATAACCCAGAAATGTGTGTGTTATTAGTTATGTGTTTGCATGTGGTCTTTAACACATTTGACAGGTTCTTGTGTTGTTTCTGGCAGGTGTGTGTGAGGGGTCCCAATGTTATTAAGGGGTATCTGAAAGACCCTGAGAAGACAAAGGAGGTTCTTAATGAAGATGGTTGGGTTCACACTGGAGACATTGGCAGGTGGCTGCCGGTAAGAGCGGTTTAGTAGATGACCTTCATTCTGTGTGCACAGGCACATTTTATTCTGATTTAGAAAATGAAGAATTTAGATCCACTATTTTGGTGCATTATGAATAATATAATACTTGAAGGTTTTTTTAAAATGTTTTTGAAAAAAGTCTGTTTTACTCACTAAGGCTGCATTGATTTAATCAGAAATACAGTAAAATCAGTAATAATATGAAATATTTTTTATAATTTAAAATAACTATTTTCTATTTGAATATATTTCAATATGTCATTTATTCCGCGGATCAAAGTTGAATTTTCAGCATCATTACTCCAGTCTTCAGTGTCACATGATCCTTCAGAAATTGTTCTAATATGCTGATTTGCTGCTCAAGACACATTTCTGATTATCAGTGCTAAAAAAGTTTTGCTGCTTAATATTTTTATGGAAACCGTGACACAGTTTTTTATAATTTTATTATACAGAATAAGAATAAAGAAGAATAAAAGAATAAAATAAGAATAAAATTTTATTGAGCCCAAAAATACTTTGCAGATTGCTAATTTTTGATGAGCATACTTGTGTAACATATGTATATAATGAATGTTAATTTTTCAAATAATTATGTAGTTACTGGTTCTTTTAGCAGAACAGGTTTAATTTATGTAAGAAATGGCATTATTTAAATTGACTATTTGGAAATATTTTGAGTTTTCGGTTATTAGTTAAAGAATCAAATTGAAACCTGCCATATTCATATTGTATGAAGAGAGATACATCTGCACATATACACTCAACCACCGCACAATTTTTGTTTTGCAGAATAGCACACTAAAGATTGTGGACTGTAAGAAGCACATTTTTAAGCTGGCTCAGGGTGAATACATTGCTCCAGAGAAGATCAAGAACATTTACATCAGGAGTGAAGCTGTGGCACAGGCTTTCGTACATGGAGACAGTCTGCAGGTGAGGAGAGAGAGAACACCACACAGATGGGCAATTCCATAGAAGAACCATTTTTGATTCCTCAAAGAACCTTTCATTCAGTATGAAGAGGTATGATGACACTTCTGTCAAGAGACTTATGGATCTTCATACCGCAACTGTTTATCCAAGACAGCAATAGGATTAAAATGGAGAGTTTTGCTTACGTCTCCAGGTTCTCAGATTATTCTGATAAGAGACTGAGCCCAGTAATCTCTCGTCTCCTCTACAGTTTCAGAAGAGATCTCAACAATGTCTCATACTCTGATCAGACACCAAAGTATGCAATTAAAAGTCATTTCAATGTTAACTGATCAAATTCTTCTAAGAACAAATGATTTGACCTACAGTATTCCATCCACATTCATTTGTACATTTACATGCACTAAAAAATAAAATTCCTTATCAGCATTGACGGTTCGACAAAGAACCTTTAGCATCCACAAAACCTTTCCATTCCACAAAAGGTTCTTTATAGTGGAAGCAGGTTCTAAGATTATTAAAACATCAGCTCTTTTAGGAAATGGTCACTGAAAGGTTCTTTGAAGAACCAAAAAATGGTTCTTCTATGGCATCACTGTGAAAACAACCCCTTTTGGAACCAGTAATTCACCCAAAAGTGCAAATTCAGTCATCATTTGCTCACTGTCATGTTGTTCCAAACCTGTATGACTTTGTTTCTTCTGTGGTGAGGGTAAGGAAATAGTGACCATTTTTGGGTGATCTGGACCTTTAAGCCATTTAGAAAGATGTTCATATCCACAGAACATTGTGCACTCGTACAACAGTAGAAATGCAAAAATGAAGATACAACACAACCTGGCAAAAACAAACAAGCCAACATAAGATTGCTCTGTCTGCAGGAGGAATGGGCATGTCTTGACTGTGGTTAGTAAGTGACAGCTTGTTGTCCAGTGTGACACCAAGGTTTTTGGCTTTCAGTGTGAGTGAGATGGTTGAGTTGTCTATTGAAATGACAAGGGCTTGGCAAGGGTAATTCTTGGCAGGAATGAGTTTTTTTTTTTTTTTTTTTGCATGATAGCTGTTCATCCACACTGAGATGTTCACCATGCATACAGTATAGTGATTTGTGATGAATTCTGGTCGTAAGAAGGTGAAAAAGAGAGGACTGAGTATAACCACAATAAGAATGAAGTGAGTGAAGTTGCTTAAACCATTACTGTATGTCAACAATTAGCTCGTTTGGGCCTATTTTTATAAGGAATCTTAGGATAAATATTTAAGAAATCAGCCAATAATTTTATGAAACAACTGGGAAGTACTTAAAGGGCTCGTTCAACAAAAACAAAACAAACAAACAAACAAAAAACTAAATGAATAAATAAAATATATAAATAATAAAGAAATACATTTATTCCTTGTTTCATACCCATATGACTTTTATTCACAATAACAACAACAACAAAAAGGACATTTTCTCTTATGGTCAAAAGGATAAAAAAAACAAAACAAAACAAAACAAAAAAAAAAACGCAAAAGTTCGGAATGACATGAGGATGAATTAATTAATAATGGAACTTTTTTTTTGTCATATGCTTAGTAAAGACATGGACCATTGGATCATTGTAGGGACGAAAAAAAAAAACATTTTGACATTTTCTCTCTATTTTCTCTCACGGTAAACAGAATAAATAAAAACGTAAAGGTTTGGAATTGTCACGGGTTGTGGTGTATAAAGAACGCTCAAAGAAGAAGATGAACATAAACAGTCAGAAGGCAGTCCGTTAACGTTAACACGTTAACTCTAAAGGCCATTGCACACTGAGTCTGAAATTTTCGCACGTTAAAAAATAAATCGGAGTGTCTATTTACACTAAGTGCAAATAACCCGCCTTGTTGGCAAAGGCTATTTACACTAACTCCGCCCACCAACGTGCGATTGAGTTAGTCAACATTAAAAAAAGACGATAATTTAGCATCAGTGCCTGTGGCATAGATGGTAGACGCATGCTTTGTGATGTGATCGACGCAAGTTTGAGCCGGCCTTTTGCAAACTTTTCTCATATCACATTAGAAAGGCTTTTATTTTCAATAAAAATGAAGGAAATAATCAAAAAGTTGAAAATAAAAGTATCGGGTAGGGTTAGGGTAGGTGTAGGGAGGGCTTTATTGTCCCAATAAGGTGGCAGAGCATCCATTTAATAATTTGAATTAAAACTATAATTTACGCTCAATACTTTATTATTGCGTACTGTTTTATAATGTACTACAATACTGAGGTGGAGATAATTGCCACTATTTGCAATAAGTAGTATATAAATAGCAGAAAATCTTGCTATTTTAACAGTGCAAATAGAATCTATAGCTATTTGCACTTAGTGTAAATAGCATATCGTTAAAAAATACTATTTTCACTTGGTGTAAGTAGAATCCATTGCTATTTGCACTAAGTGTAAATAGCATCCATCGCTAAAAAATATGCTATTTGCACTTAGTGCAAATAGCCGCTGCCATAAAATAAACCAGTAAAATATTAATTCAATAATTAAAAGCCTGCAATATAATGGAGAAATAATATTGTTAAATACATTTGCAGTATATTTGAAATACCTATTATTATTTGTTTAATGGCCCTAACCCAAGCAAAACATTTATTGCAAAACATGTGGGTCAGATGGGTTGCATTTTAGCCCAAAGAAAACCTGTTTGCTTTGACATCATACCTTGGTTGCTAATGAATTTATGCTTTTAATATGTTCTAGCCTGGAATATTTAGTATACATATTCCTTGTATCGCTGTGTGTTGGAGATTTGAGGGGGGGAAAAAACAATGTTCTGAGACCCTATATGAAGGAATACTGAAGAGTGGAGTAATGGCTGTTGAAAAGTCAGCTTTTCATTACAGGAATAAATTACATTTTAAAATAGATTAAAACAGTTATTTTAGACTGTTTATATTATTTATTTAATTTTTTCGATTTTTCTTGTTTTTACTGTATTTCTGATACAATAAATGCTTTAGTAAACATAAGAGACTTCTCTGAGCAACATAAAAGAAAATCTTAACAACCCCAAAATTTTGAATGGTAGTGTACATCCTAGTTATATTTTTCTCTTTATAAAAAATATATGGCCCCTTACGTTACCTCAATGTACTTTAGTTTATGATTCTATCTTTAAGTGCAGCAAACTACTTCAAATTATGATTGTAGCTTGGTATATTTTCAAAGCAGCCAATACTCCCCCAGTACTGGTTTTGAATGAGACAAGTTAAGGTAAATGTTTAGCATGTTTCAAGAAAAAATGCCATTATTCTGTTGGATACTTGAGGTTAAAATCAATAGAGAGACAATCTGTTACTGATATACAGTAACATGAGGTAATGATCTTAGTGTTTCAAGGAATAAAACGGTGCCACGAGAGCAGTATGTGGGTGTGATGTCTAATTTGAAGCATTTGTTGTCAGACAAGCTCTAATGGCATGACAGCAGCACCATTTACAGTGCTTTTAAAGTAACTTTAAAATAACACAAAGTAAAAAGCTGCAATTGTCATAAAACCACTGGCCTCTCATATGTCACTGTCATTTGATATAAAAAGAATGCAGGGTGAAGGTCAAAATAGCTGGTTTGAATCCTGCCAGCTTAAGGCTGACCTAGCCTTTACCTTTTAAAACGGAGAAGGAAAGAGAGGTATAATGAGGGCTAGATGCAGGTGCCCACACGTTACTCACTATTCCCTTTCAAGACTTATATTTGAAATAAAAAACCACCTCTCACACTGCTTTTGAGAGCTGCTTCAGGGGTTGATTGGTGGGGGGGGGGGCCTGCACAGACCGCCATCAAACGCTCTTTCCCTGACCAAAAGGTCAGACCATGGTAAAAGGTTGCCAGTGTTGCGAGTCCGCCTCTCTTTCCTTGCTTTCATCCATCCTCTGGAGCCCTTGCTCCCGTGAAAGAGAAGGAGAGCGAATGAGGGAGAGGAGTGAGAAAAAGATGCTCTGCAGCGGCTGCTCCAATATGACATATCACACAGGGATCCACCACAGCAACCGCTGGCATTTAAGTTACTTTTCAAGCAGGCAGACCGGGTTCCTAACAGCATGGCTGTTGTTAGTGGCGGTTGATGTGCCCGCTGAAATCTCTATCACAGGCAGCTCAGATCTCGGCACATTAGGTTGACTCTAAAAATGCAGCATAAACAAAGTTATAACATTGAGGCTCAGACACACACGCACACATGCTTCATTTGACAGGTTCACACAGTCTGAACATTACACACCACATTAGCACTCCGGCACCTCATTAACACACAGTCTTTTTGCAAAGGAAGTTAGGATGCCCTCCATCTGTTGCGAGTGTAGGTGTTTATGATGTCAGTTAGTGTTGCAAATAATAGCAAAGCTGAGCTTTGAAGAACCAAGCGACGGGATCTTTGACCTCTTATTTACAACACTGATAAAAGACAAATCATGGCTTTAGAAAATCTTTTTACTATGATTTTTTTGGTTTGATACAACAATAGCCTCACTTTATTAAAAGCCGGAAAGGTAAGTCAGCAGTTGATTGATGTGTTTTCTAAATAATATAAAAGACCCTGAGTTTATTTCAATAAAGAAAAAAATCGGAGGTGTTTGTTGGATAAAGATTATCGTAAAGGGTTCGTCAATCTGCCACAGCCTCTTTACATTTCAATGTTTAAAACATACACAACAGGATGTGCACATATAAGAAAGCATATGCACTAAAAAGAAAGGACTTTCATCTCCAGACCATTGAAAGGCCCTTGGAAAAAAAAAAGAGATGGAAAGAGAGGAAACAGGGTTAAGCTTTGAAGTTGTGTGCAGCACTCTTGGTATTTCAGGATCAATTTATTATCTGTGATTTCATTTCATTTGTGTTACTCCCTCTTTCCTCTGCATTAGGAGAACAACATCATTTGCTTTGATGTCTGAGGCAGAAATATCATGGCTCTGCAGTGGAGATGTAAAGAATCTCTGGACTGGCATCAAACTCTAAATTATGTCCAGACTGGCTCAAAGTGGACAGTGGGACAAGTTAAAGTTTGAAACAAAGTGCTTATGGAAACACATGTTATGAATTATGATCTATTTGTTCTATTTGTGTACTCCAAACAACAAAAAAGCAGACACAATCATGATATAAATGGATAGTTCACTCAAGATTGAAAATTCTGGCATCATTTGCCATTCTAAACAAGTATGCCTTTCTTTTTCTTTTAATTTTTGTCTATATATTAAAACTCAATACAGCATTGGACCTCACTGACTTTCGCTGTATATTATACAATGAAAGAAATGCATTTCCAGTAACTAACTAAATGTCTATTATATTAAGAGACATTAGAATTTCACAAGGTTTTCATCAAAAAATTTCAGCTTTTAATAAATCACAGACTGAAGAGTCATGTCATATGGACTTGTTAGGAAATGGTTTAAAATTTTCAATTTGTAAAGTGACTTTTTACAAAACAAAACCTCCCTAAGATACCGAAGTAGATGACGAAGAAACCTTGGGAGGAATCAGACGCACCTGAGTAAGCCCTCCTCCTCCTTGAACTTGCAGACACTTAAATAAATTATGAACAATTAAATGTACAAAAACATATTGTCCAAATAACAATAGTCATACATACAATACAGTTATGTCAATGAGCAAAATATCCATGATAAATTCATATGCAAGACCGGAAATAATTAGGTAAATATTGACATTTTTTTCTTGCTCAATGGAGGCTCACACAGGCCTATTGTGCTGCTGCTTTTGACCTTCTGTTACTGAATCAATAATAATCTGATCATTCATCTGATTAGATTGAGGTGATCTTCACGGCCAGCTTTAATCTGTGCAGTTGTGATCTCCCTCATGTAAAGTGTACACAGCAAACTGATGTTCGATCTAACCACCAATGAAGCCCCACATTATAGTGTGGTATTGGCTGCGCAAAAGCTGAAAGCCACCATTAGGGGTAAAGTGGATATTCATTTGTGCCACCGTGCAGTGGACACGAAGGCCATATTTTTGGCCTTCAATATAACAAATATTTGTGTTGCCATGGTGATCTTGATTTTGTCTCTTCCTTTCTATCTGGCTGATTAACACCTTCAAGGTCATTTCTAATCAGGCAAAGACTGTAGAACACGGTGGAATGTATCAAATATTCCTTTGATACTAATTGATGTACATTTCAGAAGTTTCCACAGTTTCTTGCAAACACCTTTTATGTAAATACAACTGAGTTTCACATTCTGAGCAATAAAATATTTAAATACAGTATATAGAAAACAACTACTTTTAATTTACAGTAAGATCAACATTAGACCCAACTGATTATATAAAATTAAGCAGCAAGTGAAGGACAATAACTGAAAAGACAAACCAAGTGTGAATGCCTTTGTCTAGCTTGGTATTCCTTTTTTTTGTAGAGTCTCCTGACTGTCTAATATCTGACACACGTGCGACTCTGACAAGCTTCTTAATGAGTCATGAGTGTGAATGGGGACTTTACGGAAACCCCATTTACATATCACAACAGAAACACCAATATCTTCCCCAAAGACCTCTCAAGTGCCGCAGTAAAACATCAGCTTACACAAAAACTGTAGAGCTGTTATATTAACTGCTGCCTAGAAGTGCTAGAAGTGTGAGACATTTTCAGGTTTCAATTTAAAACCTTAATTACCATATTATAAAGAACCATGATTTTGTTCAAGACCAGAATGGACAGCTTTTGCAGAAAATAAAACAGCCAAATTACAGCATAAAGTTGAATTTTTGTAGCTCACAATAGTTCACACTTCATTAACTGCCATAATAATACACTTCAGCTGAGTTTTCTTCTGACGGACTGAAATGTGGGTGCATTTTGTATTTACGCATATGTGTGACAACGTGTCACATATGTAACATGTAGTGTAACACTGGCAGGCAAGGCAGGCAAATACCTGAAAGGACGGTCTGGTGAAAGGCCTGAATCTGTGAACTTATTGGAGAAACCTCTTCCTGTTTCAACACCTGCAAGATGTGATTCGACAGCAGATCCCTTCCTTGACATGTCACTGTATTATATACTAATGTTTATTTCCACTGCATCAAATTCTACTCTCTTGTTGGGTTGGGGGAGGGAGAGATGGGAAGAGAAAGAGAAAGTCAATGCAGGAATGGAGAGAGTGTCTGGTAAGGTTCTCCAAGGTTTTGCTCACATACATATGAAAATACATTCTCTCTTTGTCAAAGGTGATGTTTCGTTGAAATGCATTTGTACTCTAAAAACTCATTTGATACATTTGTGCCTATATGTTAAGTCTTTTTATGCATTTGAATATTATTTATAACAGCTGTTAATAATTAACTATTTTTTACTATTGCATTTATGGTTGAACTATCCCTTGTTACCTGCCAAGCTCCCATTCTACAATGAGAATTTGCATTTAAATGGCCTACCTAGTTAAATTAAGGTGAAATAACTAAAAGTAAATAAGCAGACAAGGTTTACAAGCCTTTCACTAAGACTATTTTATGAAAAAAAGCATGTATACACGCTTAATTTTCTCCATAAATATGTATACATGAAGATATACACACACACACATCAGGAAAATCACACTTGAGATTCCTACCTGTCATAGATGATTTTCTGCTCCTTCCTGCATTATCTGTTGAAGTGGTGCTTGGAGAATTCTCCTGCTAATGGCTGCTTCCATGCATAAACAACCTGAAATAATTCCTGCCCCAATTTATTCACAAACTCAGTCAGATGTACCGTTTGACAGGATCTGCCTCCTGCTAATTTGAGAATAAAGTAGCCAACAGCAGCGGCTCATTCATACACATCCTTCCCACTACCTGCTCCTGATGCCAGATGCCATCAGAGCCCACCCCTCCTAACAGCTACTAAACTTTTCTTCCAGCACTTTACTGATCATCATACAAACACCGTTCTCAAACACACCTCTTTTACTCTAAAATATTTCACTTGACCTTCCCAAATCATCCACAGTTTCTTGACAAGTGCATCCAATGCTCCATCTCACATAAAAATAGCCTAAAGAATGTCCAAATCTAAAAAAAACTATGACCCATCTGATAGCAATAATTACAGACCAGTCTTTCTTTTTTTGTCATGTTCTCTCACCTTAAGCAGCCTGCTTTGTATCTCATATTATACACAAAATCTCTGATTTTCATATAAATATATAAATATATAACTTGTTTTTTCCCCTTGATGTGACATTTGCAATAACTGTTCAGAACATTCTCTTTCCACAAAAACAATGACAGATTTTGTTCTGTTCTTCTTTGTATTTGGAACTCAAATCTTTTCCATTCCATATATTTCTTGGAACACTTAAACAGTTGTTCAAAAATCCATCACCACACTACCAAAAATGCTAAGACTTTGGTTAAATTCATTAACATTAGTTGCCTTTGTATTCAGTATTATACCCTAACAATGGATATTTCTTTTACAGCATTTATTAATCTAGGTCAATTTTAATTTTAATTTATAAATACACCACATTGTTAACTGATGTTCATTCCTAATAATTATTACATTTATTTAATCATTCATAATTTATGTATTACTTTAAAAGAGACGTATGCCCTTTTTTGCAATATGTAATATAAGTCTCAGGTGTCCCCAGAATGTGTCTGTGAACTGTCAGCACAAAATACCCCACAGATCAATTATTATATATTTTTGAGTGGAAGCAGAAACACGTTTTAAACAATATTAGTTAAAATTTCTGATATACGGTTTTCTGAGCACACACATATGAAGCACGTGCACAGAAAGCAGCTGTCACATGGCATGTGAGTACTAAACTAACTTCTCTTTCATGTCTTATTGCGCTTAAACTGTCAAATACATTTTTATGTTAAAAACACACGAGTTACAAAAACAGTCGGTTATGTCTGTGAAGGTAAACAGCTGGGAAAGAAATCAGATGTTTATATTAGATCTGTGTGGCAGCAGCATAATATACAGTAAATAAATCAATAAATCCACTGCTCTCTTGTCTCTCACTTTAAATAGTGTTCTGCGCTCGTCAGTGCAGTCAAAGACAAAACAGTTAGCATGCTTTGCTCAAACTTTCGCCATGGTGTTAAAACTGGTACATCGTTGTCTCTTGCAAAAACACAATGGCGGCATCGTGGGTGGAAACACAGATTAAGGGGCGGAAATATTATAACAAGATTCCCTTTCTACATCACGGGGAGAGCAAAATCTAAGCAGTTCGTTTTTTCACAAGCTTGCAGACAAAGGCTTACAAAAAAATTTACTGGGCTGTCCTTTTTCACGTTTTCTGGGTTGGTAGATGTACCAGGGGCCCGATTATAGCACTTAAACACAGAAAAAGCCAGATTTTTATGATATATCCCCTTTAAAGTTACAAATTAATCAATATATACAGTGATTAATAAAAGCTGTAAAAACATAGTTCATTGTTAGTTCATGTTAACTTTTTCATAAACAAATATCAAGGAATTGAACCTTGATACATTCCAGGAAAAATATTATCTCGAGGCTCTTGGGCAGACAAAAACGCATGGCTGGTTTTGGGTGATGATGGACGGTTCTTTTAAAAGCTCTCCTTCCATCATCTCTCTACACCTGGATGTCTCCCACACTTCCCACCAACTGTTAGGCAAAGACTGTGAGTTAACGATAGGCCTGTGCAGCTGACACAGAGTGTCATTTAGAGTGGGATTTAGTCGCTATGGAAACCCCTATCATAGCTGACGTGGGGTGGCAGAGTCACTGTCGCTATGACAACTGGGCC
>JAUZSZ010000095.1:22923609-22936678 GCA_034780575.1 Labeobarbus marequensis | reverse complement strand
CTTCGGACTTTTTTTTCCTCAGAATTGACAAACCCGTTATTGTTGAGTTGAATTGAGTTATAAAGTCCGAACTAGAACTTAACTTACATTTGCATTTGAACCTGACTTGCATTTGCAAGAAAAAAGTCAGAATTGTGAGATAAAATAGGTTAATGTTATGTAAAATGTTAATATTAATAGGGGTAAATAGTATTTTATTCTGTAACTGTAGGGATAATACAATATGTCCCCTATGAACAGCATATATGAATATTTATTTCATTCATGTTTAGTAAATATGAAAAGATGATCGGTTCACGTGCCACTTGAACTGAGGCATTACAGTGATCTGTCATGACACAATAAAGACCCACAAAATGTTATTTATGTTTGAATTTCTTTAAGAATTAGTTTCACACCAGAAGTAACCTGCTCTGTCTTGCCTGTCGTCAAGTTGTCAGTGTCCTCTTTGCTCTTCTATATATTTTTCACTGTGTGAGAACATGATGTGTGGCATGAGAGCTTCATGGCTTGTCAGATATAGCAACAGTAACTAAGGGGGCAGGTCTTTGAGAAGGGTCAATTAAGAGAATGCGAATTGAAAATGAGACAACAAAAACAGTGTACACAGACTAAACATCCTACTTTTCCTCCATTCGACTTGAAACCTGCAATGTCCAAATTTTTTACATGCACAGCAGACACATGACATAACCACCAGCAAACAGACCCTTTTCACTGCCTCCGTGTCGGTTTCCATAGCAACCTCCCTCACTGTCGGCTGCCTTTTTTTTTTCCAGCCGTCTCCGGGAATAATCACAATCTAATTACAGTCATCGCGCTCAAATATAGACTCGGCTGCGCTTTCTTCTATCCCACGATTCCTCGAGCTCTACACTGTACAACCATAAAACAGAGCCTCAGGGAAATAGAGTGAGTGGTAATATAAAATCTATCAGGCAGTCTGAATTATCAAACATGATACATTTGCTTCCCACTTGGTGGTAAATGATATGCCTCTAGAATTCTGCACTTTGTCACTCATTTGCAAAATGCTTTTTATACTAGCTATGATAAGCTTAATAACAGCTCTGAGAGCTCTGGTGGGTCCGTCGTCAAGAAAATCCTGGACCGCTCTATGATCGGTATTGTGGCTATTATTTCCTCTGATAGATCAGAACTGAAGTGAAAATAGAGAATATAGATTGACATTTCACAACATTTGACCTATTTAGAGAAGGTCTGGATCTCTTAAACTTCCTCTGGCACAGTGAAACCTTCTCAATGTAAGCTGAAAAATGGTTTCAAGCATGCGATACTCTAACCTTATAGGCAAATCAATTATATTCAAATTAAAACAATAATTTTTAAAAACAACAAAAACAACTGTATTAAATATTTCAATGAAACAAGTGATTATTTTAAACAAAAAACTTAAACTTCTAATTCTAGATTATAATATAGAATTATGCCATAACCAAACCAATAAACATTACAAATACTTCACAGCTATTGGTCAACACTCTGTCACTCTGATTATATTGATCTAATATTATATGAAAATGTCTATTTGTCTCACTCCTAGTGCCATCACCTTAATGTGCTGTAATTCTTGTGATCTACCACAAGGAGGAGACTTAACAAGCAAAAAGCGTGACTGATACACTCCTGTTCTGAGATCACAGAACAGCCTTCCTGTGGGTAATATATAGTAGTCAACATTTGAAGTGGATCAAAACTGAAAACAAAAGTTGTCCTAAAACAAAAACAATACCCGTTCTTGTCTTAGGACAACTTTGATGAACTTTTTTGATCCACTTAAAATGCTGACTACTGTATTCATGGTCTATGGTAGTAGCAGATACTGTCGAAATCCGTCATTAGGGATGAATGCTCAAACTCTAGATGTTTTTTATTTTTAATTGTTTTGTTGTTTCATGTGTTAATATACTGTAGCTCCACTGAAGAGAATGACTTCATCATTCAAAATCAATTATTTGAATTACATTCTAAAATAGTTCAGTAAAACTAAGACAACTTACTAAGACAAGAAGCCAGTAGATATTGGCTTTGACTGATGGATCTGAAATCAATATGCACAGCCAAATAAAACAGAGTACTATTTTAAGCAAATGACACTACTGCACAGACTGAGAGCATTAGGAGTGTAATAAGAAAGCAGACCACATTTCAAATCATTTGCTGAAACTACTGAACTGAAACAAACAGAAGGAAAAATGCAAATACAGAGTAACTAGAAAACTTATATTATACTATGTGACACCTCTGTGCAGTACAGTACAAAGAATAATAATAATAAAATAAATCTAGTCTGCCAGTGCATTCGGCAAAGGCAGAGGGGAGACAAATGAGACGTTAAACTCGTGTCTCATATCTAAGATATTCTCTTTTTTGAGGAACTGGCATTAAAAGCAAATTGTGGACACCAGACTTGCCAGACTAAGTGGTTTCTTTTCTCATCTCTTTTGTTTCCCCATGAGTAAACAGATATAAAGCAATTCCTCTAGGAAGCGACAAGACAATATTACAGCATAAAGTGTGTTTAACCTTGTCTTTCCCTGTCCAGTCAGTTGAGGTCACTGGATCTGCTTTACTCTTTAATGCAAACTATAAAACAATTTAAATGTCTCCTGTCTTCCTCTCAGGTTATGATTCCTAACCCATCACATTAAACCCACATTTAACCAAGTTGCCGTCAGAGATGGCGAGGATCTGAAACGAATTGCTGTAATATAGCCAAAGATTCACAAATAACAATAACTCACGATTTCCTCCTCAATGGCTGTTTCAATAACAGAGCAGGTCGTGAGGATGCAAACGGAGCTCTTGGAAACGAGGCAGTGAAGCACGACTCCCATTGACAATGCTGAGGCAATTATGTTAATCGATGAAACAAGTGAAACACGATGTTGCAACCAAATCGATAGTAATTCTGATTTTCGCTCTTTTTCCTGAATTTTTTTCCTGGTCTGCTGGTCAGTCGAGACCTTGGTGTATAAGTCATGAGATGGGCAGATAATGACAGAACAGGAGACTCTGGTCATATGTGAGGCAACAGCCACAATGAACAACAGAGCACTTCAAAATTATTCAGATACCCAGTCAGCTGTTCAAAGATGTTAAAACCATTACTATAATGAGTCTCAGACAGACCACACGGATCGCTACAGAAAATCGATTCCACAGTGCAGAGTGAACCACAGAGTGACACTAATGAAGATAAAGAACAGCCAGTGCCACAGAAGAGGAGTCTATTTTTGCAGCATTAAGAACCACAAATTCAGTAGATTATCTGGATATGTTGAGGCCTTTTTTCATTGAGGCAATTAGTTCATTTGCAGATCTTACTGGAAGTTAAGCCAATAAAGCAGTGTAATTGTTACCAAGACATTACATACTGTATTATCATGGTCAACTGATATGGATTTCTGGTAACTCTTTAGTATAGGGACCAATTCTCATTAACTTGTTACTTATTAGCATGCCTATTATTAACATATTGTCTGTTTAGTACTTATAAAGCACATATTCTGCATGACCATATTCTACATCCCTTATCCTACCCAATACATAACATAACAAGTATATTAATAAGCAGCAAATCAGGAGTTTATTGAGGCAAAAGTCGTAGTTAATGGTTTGTTAATAAGCAAGAATTGAACCTTAAAATGACCAGATTTCTGTTAGATTTATATTTATTTTACATAATATTTAGTAAATTAGAAATAAATAACTTGAAAATGAATTAATATCAACAAAGTTAACTGAAATGTATGAAAAAAATAAACCGGTAAATTAAATAATAAACTTCAGATATAGCAACTTCTTGTTTTTAATTCATTTTTAATATTTATCACAATTTTTCTTTTTTGAATGGCTGAAAATAAAGTAAACAGTGTATCCAACAATGTACTCAGTAATACAGTAAGTTTTTGCCCACTGGGAATCATATTTTCTCAAATAAACATTAGGCAATGCTAATTTGACATTACTACACATAAGTTTAAACAGAACAAAGACAGAAAGAAAGGGAGCTCATGTGTATTTGTGCCCATGTGCTACCATTTTCAGTCCCACTTCTGATATAAACAGAAAAATGGACAATATATAATTTGGCCATTACAATATTCAAATAATTTAAATAAAAATACAAAAACAAATTAGTGCTTGTTTCGTGACAGATTCAGTCTTTTTTAAATAGTAAAAGTAAGTGGGCATCTCTCTATGCATACAGAAATAGAGACAAGAGGAATGCAATCTGTAATGAAGGAACACCAGGACTAACTTAGGTGGTGCGGAGTTACTTTTTTCTGAAGCGGTTTTTCAGAGTTATTCAATATGAAAGACAAAATCTCTGTTACTCAATCTAAGACCAAAGCAACAAAATATAGCATATTACCTACAGGATCCTTCTAATGATAGGATCCAAAGGTCCCTTGCCTTTTGCTGACTAGAAATACATCTCTGTTCAGGTAGTATAATGTCACCATGATTCCAATTTCATATCACCTGCATTACAGTGTAGAACACAATATGTGCTTTCATTTTTTAGGCAGTTGTTCCATTTCTGTTTCTTTTGTTATTCCATTTCTGCATTCTTGCAACTGAGCAAGTTCCAATTTTAAAATAGATACGACACCTTATGAGGTCTTTTGTTCGCACATTAGAGTGAGAGCTTAGGTAACAATAATGCAAGCCAATAACATCAAAATAACCATTTCATAAAAACAATAAGCCTGACTTCTTGTTTTGAATAGAACAAATAACACAGAACCATGATTAAAACATTAAACCATGTTTTGAACAGAGAATAAAAAAACATGATGAAACTTCATTGTTAATTTTTATCCATCAACTCATAACTCAAAGCTCCAAATCATTTCTTATAGTCATTTAAAAAATGTATATACATAAACCTTCTTTTCAAATGAGTTTAAAATATTTAAAAATTTAATTCTTTTAATTATCAAGGCCACAGAAAAAAATAGTGTTGGAAGCTTTTTCACAGTATTACAATATCCTGGCATTCAAGCAGTTATGCTTCCAACACTATAGAAGTTGTTATAATGACAGGAAGCAAGGTTTTAAAGATAAAGCTCAGAGTATAGAAAATGTCAAGCGGTTTGGCACTAGTCAGTCTGTGAAAACACACATACATACAGCTCCTATCCAAACAGAAAAGGTTAAATTGTCTAAGCAGATAATGACTTGCATTCTGATCTTGAGTATACTGAGTGTCCCGTGTAAGCTTGTAGTTAGTCTGCTAGACATTTTATATCTCTGTTTTGAATGATCAATCGTCTCTGGGAAGAATGGTCTAATTGGTTGAGGGACTAATAGGCAGCTTTCCTGTGAGTCTGTATATTTTCTAAAAACCTTGGGCACCCACAGTCAATCACTTACCCTTTACAGAGACAGGTTTGCATTGTTTGACTCTCAGCTATTTAATTGCATAAGTAAATAATGGCCACTGTGAATGTCCCTTGAATTGGAAGAATATTCCTGCACTCTTCCTATAAAGAATTTCACTTGTCAACTTCTTCCTTTGAGAAAAGCTTTTTCATAACTGTGCAAGCCAGAAATATTGCAGTTGGCCGAGAGTTAGTGGTGAAATAAGGGCGATGAAAATTTCCAACACATACTGTAGCATGTCCTCAAACACATTGGTGGAAATACAAATTATGTCATATCACACTGTATGTATCTGATTTTACTTTTTAACATCTTAATATGATTCCCCTTGATACTAAAATGTTTTCAAATACTGTACTCTATTTTATGGATGATCTGAGTGTGCAATTATCATTCAGTGGAGGACAGATCACAGAGAATCAATAGCTGGCAGCTCAACAAGAACAAATAAATCACAAATGAAATGCCCTTAAAATAATGTGTTTAGGCTCATTTTTCTGGCATTTTTCCAGCATTATTAGGGATCTGAACTGACGCACCATAAATAACTGTTGTGTTATCTGGAAGCCAGTTGATGTGCATATTGTGGTTTTTGTTGAATGTTGGGGAAAGTAAAGATTAATACTAACAGTTGCTGGCTCATAACATTTAACATATTTTCTGTATTTTTGTGCACAAACTCACTTTTAAAATTACTGTAGAAATACAGCATATATCTAAACAGAAGCACTAACTGCTCTGACAGCAACACAATTTTACCTGAATTAAACTGTTACTGAATAAAGCTTTTATTGACATCCACACAGTGCTTTCAGAGTGCAGGTCCTTGATAATCACATATTTATTCAATTGTGTTTTATCACAGGCACATCCTCAGAGTAACTTAGAAACTACTGTCAAGTACATATCCACAGTAGTCAACACTGCTGTAATCTTCATTCTCAAATGTAATTCAAGCATACAGTAGAAGAATATGACGTGACAATAAAATACAGCCACTCACATACTGCCTGGTGCTCTTAAACACTTCCTAGTCTCACAGAGCCAGACTTCTGACTACCGGTGTAATGTCTGGTCCACTTCACAGCTTATTCTAGCCAAGAACCACCCACTAAAGATGAGAACAAACCATCTGACTGTTATAGCAGGCGAATAATCAGAGCTGGTTCCATTTTCACATGACATTTAGCGAGAGGCCAATCTGAATCTGATTAAAATCACAATAATAGGCTGGCAAGCACAAGCGGTTGATGATAGCGCAGCAGTCTCTGTGAATATCTGTATAGACACTGCCAAAGAAATTAGCAGGAAATCTATATAGTGCGAAAGCACTGATTACTCAGTGAACAGCGACTTACAGTTCTAGATTATTTGCTAATAAACACCCACTAAATAAAACTTAAGCTACTCCAAAGTGATTGGTTCCTTTTCAAAAGTGCTAATTCTAGCTCCCAATACCTTATAAACACAGCAGTCAAATAACTTGTGTTTCTGAGAAAGCTCCTCTGTTTTCTGTGTGCAATATGCATCTGTCAGTTCATAACTAGCACTTCCTATCACCACCAACACGTAGTATGTTCCCTGAAAATGAAAATTCAGTCATCATGTACTCGCCATCATGTCGTTGTAAATCGTAATCATTTGTAAGATTAGCCTTCATCTTCAAAATCACAAATGAAGATATTTTTATTGAAGTCCTGAGAGATTTCTGACCCTCCATTCACCCAAAACTTAGACACTTCAAAAGGTTCGTTAAGAGAGCATAAAAGCAATCCATATAAATCAAGTCATTTAATCAAAGTCTTCTGAAGAGACATTATCATCACGTTATGATAAACAGATTTAATTAAAAGTTAAATTTTTTGACATATAAAACATAGATCTCTGCATATGTATAAAGCACATCCAATACAGTAAATGGAATCTAAACCATTATTGCTTTTATTTTGACACATTTTATTTGTGTTTTTCGAAGCTGAACTAAAGTCTTATGAGTTACACTTTTCATTTTTGGGTGAACTAACTCTTTCAGGGCTCAATGACAAAATACAGGGAATAAAAAGCACTGAATCAGCCCACATTTCAATGCTCTGGCTGTTCTTGCACTGTCTAGATTATTGATTGAATTCTCAGACTGTTCCACCTCGTCTGAATGATGACTGGTCTTCACGGTCCTCTAGAGCTCCATGTTTTCTCCACCATCTAGTGTCTTTCTGTTTTTTTTCCTTTTATTCTGTTCAGCTGCAGGCTATTCTCACTAATGCCAAAATACTGGATCCACCACCAGCTTCCTGTCTCCTGACTGCTCTGCATTGTCAACAGAGAAGTCTTCTGTGAATGTCTGCAGGTGGCTTGAGCAGGTGTTGTTCTGGTACATCTATTGTGTAGAAATTGAACAGGAACTGAGACAGGACAATTCCCTGCAGTTCCACAATATTATGTGACAGTAAGATAGTGCAGGATCACCCACCAGGGGTGATTCCCACACTAATTTAGCCTCTTAAGAGGTGCTGAAGAGGTAATGGAAGGACTGACAGGGTCTCACAAGAAAGGTAAAAAGACTTTTTGCTACTACACTAGAGGTAACAATAAAAAGAAACATATATTTATGAAAATGCATCTCGTTACCCTGTTCACATTCTCTCACATTACCAGATTATGGTCTGTTTGTAGCAACTGATGACCGTCATTCTGCTTGGTAAGATGAGGTGAGCCAGCATCAAAAGTTATAAAGATAACGGCAGCAGGATCAAGCACGTTCAGTTTAAAGATTTATTTTCTGTCTCTGTTAAAAAGAGTGGATAAGCAGCCCATCCATCAAAAATAAATCTTGTCACTCCAAATCATTCTCAAGAGAACAGATTGTGCACCAACACGAAGCAAAGGATGGAGAAAGAAACTGAGGGGAGATAAAAGTCCCCTGACAGTCCTTGGGATATTTCCCTCATAAGTCCTAAAGTTTGACAGCACTCCCAGAGTACGTGGATTTTCACTCTTCACTGCATTTGTTTAATTGAAGTGAATGACTTGAAATGGTGCTTATCTTGTTTGAGCTTTAAATGTATTCCGTGCCAAAAGAAAATTGCATGGTTCCAAATGCAGCTTTGAAAAAATGAAAGAAATGATTATATATTTCACGTTTGTTCACAAAAGCCACCAAGTAAGTTTACAGGTATCATAAACTATATTGGTCAATGCACTGTGTTGCTTTCATATTGAGTCTACATGAGCATGAGCAATATCACAATATTCGGCCGTAGGTAATCACAGTCATGCTAATATAGAGCGATATCACATGGCTACATGTGTGATATTGTGTTTATACAACAATTTGATGGCACAAGCATGTAAATAAACAAGAAACAACCATGGAGTGTCTTAAAAAACATTTTGTATGCAAAACTACTTCCTTCCACCACGGACTCAAATCTCAAGTTGACAGTTTAACAGATGAGTCCAAGCCTCCATTACTAATTTGAAAATGGTACAAAGTACAAAGCTTCTGGAGGTTAGCTGCACTGAAAAAACATGAGCGCACATATCGCACGATCGGGGTGAAGTTTGAAGGATTTTGTCCACAAAATCATAAGAATACACATTGAAAAATTTTCACATCTCTGAAAAAGTCGAACCAAATTTTCAAATAGGCATTGGGTGAATATCTCATAGTTGGAAAGACCTCTCAGCCAATCAGATTTGAGGACCAGAACTGTTGTGTAAATATTAATATAACATAACAGTGTTGTAAAAAAATATTGACTTTTTGATATTTCAATACTGAAATACCTGAAACTGCTTCAATACACATTTTCAATACACATTTACCAGCTGTGCATTCTCGCTCTCTTCTTTCTAACAGCGACAGTCTTAGAATTGATAATAATAATCAAATTATTATATAATGCCACTAAGAGCTATCAAGCCTGAGTAATCAAAGACAACTGAGTTTGAGTTAATAAGACAATACTATGATTAACTTTTGATTGACTTTTCAAATTTTATGGCCTTAATGTTGTGGCCATTTTTCCCTGTGGTATTGTAAATGGTATTGAATATCGATATTTTTCAAAGTATTGTATCAAAGAATTTTAAAAGAATTAAGGTATTGTAACACTACAGTGCATCAAACCATCAAATTCAGAGCTTTTAGCATCTGAAAACCCTGAGAACAATTACAACACCAGAAATAAATAATATTTACTATAAAAACATTATAAAGAGCTGCTATTAAGAAGACTGTATTAAAAAGTAGGTGATTACAAATAAAAGCTTCTTGTTGAGGCTTAAAGGCATAAATGTTGACAAGAAACCAGTTACTTCATAATCATGACAAGATTAAAACCACAGAGACAAGAATTTTAATGCTGACAGAAACTGATCAATTGACAATCAGTCAGTCACAAAGTATAGACTGTCTCTCTGACACCTAAACCTCAATTGGTTCTTTTCACCTAAAGCCTGAACTTGAAAGGGCTTGACTTAATAGTCATTTTACCAGCCAAGTCCCCATTCAGTCCCTCACTTTCTCTCTTGAAGGCCACACAGACATTGCTTTCCATTCTGAGAAATCCTAGATGGTAGTCCCTCACAAACCAACTGTCCATCAGCGATCATTCTGCAGTTACTGCCTGACCTTGTTGCATTAATAAGGACAATCCAGCCACCTTAATACTACAGTTCCTCATGAGAAGCTCTTTCTTCCTTTCCAAAGATACATTACATCACACCAGCACAGATAAAGCTGGAAATATACTGGTTGCATTTCACAATATAATAAAGACATAATTTCAAAATAAACTTGGGTTAAACCAAGGGTGTCCAAACTTGGTCCTGGAGGGCCACTGTCCTGTAGAGTTTAGCTCCAACTAGTAAGACCTTGAGTAGCTGGTTTGGGGTTGGAGCTAAACTCTGCAGGACAGTGGGCCTCCAGGAGCAGGATTGACACCCCTAGGTTATACTGTCCAAAATATATAAACACAATAAATAAATAAACCTTTATAATAACCTAACATTTAATTTCTCACTAAAATTAAATGTTCTACACAAACCTTTTAATTTATATGTTGTGCAGAGTTTTAAAGAGAATTTGTCAGTTTGATAAAAACACATGATCCCAGAATATAAATCCTACCACAGGATCATTTACAGGATAGCCATAAAAAGAAAGACAGTTACAGTACACTCTGTAAAGCTATCTGTGGGTAGCAGAGTAACAGCTTGGAAGAGACTTTTCTGTGAGCTTTTTCCATTTTAATGAGAAGCATTTATTGTAAATGGTAAAGTGCAAAATGTATAATCTTTTAATGACTCACCATTGATGCAGACTTCATACGACTCACATACCTCATCTTCAAACAGACAACCTGAGAGAGAAAAAAAATCAGCATCATTGGAATGGAAAGTCAGTGCGATGGGTGAGGGAATTCATAAGCGGTTTGTACAGCTCATCAAGTTTCTGCTGATCAATATCTGGAATGCAACTCGAGAAAGCAGAAAATGAGCCATTTAAGACAGACTTCTAATTAGTGGGGTTTCTAATTTGAGTAGTAAACAAGCTTTGAAATATCCTTATTTATGATACATAGGCTGTGGTTCGACACTGGATGGCTATCACTTTTAGTGCATGCAACAGCTATATACAGTAGCTATACAGCTATAATTAAAAAAAAAGTTGTTAGTATTAAGTAACTTACATTTTAGGATTAATATCACCAGTATATTTAGCTTCACCAACAAATTCACTGTTGTTGACTGAATCGGTTGAGTAAATAATTCAATTAGCGAATGCATGAATGAGTGAATCATTGTCTCAGATGACAGTCACTTGTCGCCACCTACGGTCTTAATGATGTAACATGCAGAAAAATCCCGTGTAGAATGAAAACTGCACATCAACACTTTTTTTTGCTGCTGAATTTGATAAATGAAATGATCACTCTTCATAATAATGATGTGCCATTTATTTTCATATTCAGATAAAATTACAAAGGATCAGTTGGCAAAGGAGAGGAACAGGAAGGCACAGAATATTTGTAAAAGAAAGAAGAGAAAAATGTCAGTGGAATGAGATACATAAAATAATAACAGATGGATAAGATGCTAAATGACAAAAAAGGAAGAGAGGTATGATGATGCAGCATGTGATCTGCTGAATTCATGTGATTCACAGTCTTTCATGGTTCAATGTGATTCCATCCATTGACCTATAGAGTCATTCATCACTGAGCACCACCTTCCTCTCAATCATCTCTAGTCTCCCAGCTGACCACTTACATGGTGGATGCATAAAGAAAATGACAAAAGTTCATTAGCTCTAGAGAGCTGAGGCAGGATTAGATGTGAACACACAGACTGCTGAGGCTGAACCGACCAGAACACAAACTGTGACACAAAACAATTTGCTGTCTCCATGGAGACGGGACTGAAAGGGAGCTCTTAGGTGACAAGAGAAAAGATTACAGAGCTTTGTACACGTGCCAATGTGTGTGTGTGCACACATGGCCAAGGGACTCTTTAGCAGCTGTCCTCTGATAAAGCACAAGGGAAAGACAAAAGTCCCTGAAAGGAAGAGAGAGAGAGAGAGAGAGAGAGAGAGAGAGAGAGAGAGAGAGAATCAGAGTTCTCATTTCGCCTTACCCTTTTTCATTACCCCATACATTATGTCGTTCACAGTAGAGAAATGTTTCATATTTTTTTCTCCTTTCTCAAACCTCTGAGATCACTTTATAACCCACACATTTGCTTTATTATCTGTCTTTCTCTGTCCCTGTCTGTCTGCACTCACAGCTATCATTACTGTCATAATCCATAAAGGATCCAAAAAGAATCAACAAACTAGAGCAAAACAAAGTCTGCAAAAGACCTCATATCTTGCTAATCTTGCTTAAAGACATTAGCCATGCAGTGGAGTGCTGATACTGGCATGCAGAATCAGAATCAGCCGGCTGTAATAAATGGCCTGTCAATGGCGGAGGGAGGGTCAAGTGAAGATTCAGAGACAGTCCCACACTAAACTCTACTCTACACACCATGTAAAGCTCTATAATTACTCCTGGGCACTCAAGTCTTATCAAACCACTCTGCCTCTTTTATTAGAACTTAGCATTCCATATTAATTACCCCCGTTCCTGACTCCGACGCCTGTCTGGATAAAACGCATTCTGCCTGCTGCTAGCTCCTAAATCAGGTCGACAAAACCATTTGTTATCTCCGAGGAGTGTCTGCGCACCCTAGCCAGCCTGTGCTTGTTGGCTCCTGAGGTTGATTAAAAGGAAACATAATTAAAGAATAATAGCTGAAGTCTTTTTCACTGTTGGGAAGACGAGAGGCTCCCGTGGCACAGCGCACTAAAGAGAAACACTTCAGCGATAGATTACCATGGTTCAGTCTAAATAAAACACTTGTTTTAAGATTGTTAGTCATTGTCAGTGACAATACTATATAATGAGAAGACAATATGTAAGGGATAATTGTTTTTGTGGACATTATTAGAATATTAACCCTGACAAGTTGATTACATTATTGTAATATAATTAAAGCTTCCACTAAGGAAAAAACATTGTCCAGGCCATTACAAATCAACTGGCCTAGCACAATATCTTTATAATATTAATACTGAAGCCCTATGAGGTCATCTTCACTAGTCGATTTGTGAGAC
>JAUZSZ010000095.1:22866479-22885356 GCA_034780575.1 Labeobarbus marequensis | reverse complement strand
ACACAGTGTCTTTTGATAATCTAAAATTGTTTATTATTGTCTGAATATATATATATATATATATATATATCACTTGTTTCTTGTTTTGTTCGTTAATTACAACGTGTAAATTACTCTCAGTTCACTCAGTGCTTGGTCTGGCACTGTTCATGTTTTCAATAGCGATTACTGAGTGTTTGCAATCTGTGAATTTTATCCTGTTTGGATTATCATTTTGTTTTGTTTATTAAAGTAACAGTGCTGCAATTTTGGTCCCCTTTGCCTCTTGTTTCTTGCCCGCCCTCCCAGGCTCCCACCGTGACCTTGGCAGACGTCAGACTTCTATTCATAAAACAGGTGATCGCTCGCCTAGGGGACCAGACCAGGGCTGCGTTTCCCAAAAGCATCACAAGCCTAAACTGATCGTATCTCTATTGATTTCAATGGGGCGTTTTCGCTCCCAACTACTCACATATTGATGCTTGGTCAGAATCCCTTAGGGTCACTGTTTAACACACAGGATACCAATTTAACGTAATTTTTCGATGTACAGAGTAATTGTTTTTTCAATTGTTTACTTTATGCGTCAGAACAAGACGCGTATGCATCAGATCACGACACATGTAAGTCTTTGCAAATGTAAAAGTATACATTTTAGTTTATATATTTATTTTTATATACATATATTCACTTTTAGTCACTTTAAAGTTTTACAATGTATAAAATTGGGGCACCTAACCCCACTCATATACCCTACAACCACCCACTTTATAACAACATAAAACTCCTAACAGGCATAGTTATGTACTGTATAAATATTTATTTACAAATGTTTATTAATATACTACAATAACTAATGTCATCATGGTGATATTCTGTGTTTGATGTCAAAGGTTTATTATTGAATGCAAATGCACCCTGTACGTCGAAAAAAGTGACAATATGATGAGCTGGGATTGAGAATGTTTTGACCAGACAACCTCCCTGGATAACTTCCTCTGCTAAGCTAGCTAGCGATAGCCTTCAATGGAATTTTTGTGAGTATGTGCACTAGGTGTTACTGCAGTACAGATCCCCCTTCATGGTGGGTGAAGGGGGCTTTATAATGAACCTGGAACCTAAGTCCATGCAGGCCACTGACCAAGAGCCCATCCAGCCCCTCACAACTCCCACTAATACTACAGATCTTTGATCAGTCGTCGCTCTTCCTCGACTGCTTATCTGTGGCTCTTCCCTCCATTGTTGCTTCCCTGGCTCCTTCCTCCATCATTTCCGCCATGATTTTATACTCTCTGCCTTCTCCTCAGTTTCTGATCCATCTCTGTTTTTTTTGTCCACCTCTGCAATGGCACGTATGTATATGTACCCTCCTGGAGGAGCTTGACTACCTGTGCAACCTGATTGGGTTGGAGTTGACATCTGACGTAAACATGATGTGTTATCAGTTTGGTTTCAACTGCTTTTTTCCCCAAGTCTAAAGATACATACTGTGTTACACGACTACAGTGGCCTTTTGTGCTTTCACTTTCTGATGACTATGGTCTTTTCTCATAATTGCACACATTGTGTTTGTGTGTGAACAGCAGATAAGATTTTCCAAGGTCTTTTCTGCATAGGCAGAATTTTCTGCTGGAAAAGTTCAGCTGAATGTACTACACAGCAAAGGGTTCCATTCACATGCACTTTCTTCATTTTTCATAACAAAGTATGAATTGTTATGGAGTATGAGCATGACAAAAACTGTATTGTTGTAATGAATTTTTCAGTTAACTGAAATCCGTATCAGTAGATAGCAATAGACTTGACTGCAAGATGAGAGAAAGGTTTCGTTGTAGTAGTTATTGGGAGACTGAACGGTCAAGGTCCATTGTGATTCATCCTTATGTGATCAAAACATATTTATTGTTTCATACTAATATTCTTAAGTAAACAAAACACCTAATTAGCATGAATTATTTTTATTTCATTGTTATATCACACACAGATTTCCTCTGGATTAGAAAGGTTTGTATAAAAATGAATTAATAAAAGTTAAAAAGTGAATAAAGTAGTTATTATAAACAAGCTATCCAATACTTTATCTAAAACAGTGGTTCAGCTCAAAACTTTAACAATGTGCTCATCATTTCTGATAGAACAAAACATTCATCACTTAAAAACGAGCCTGTATTAGTTATAGTTCCAGCCAAGAAATGTTTAAAATCACAAAACAATAAATAGATATAAAGAAAAAGAATACATTTATGGCTAAATAGCTTTGAAATCTTGTGTATTATAACAGAGTAATTTCAATAACCATCCTTGTCGTCAAACTTCTTAAACTTCTCTTTTCTTCCTCGGTTCCTTTGCTTTTTGTTTTTTCTCCTATAAAGATAGCACAGTGGCACAGAATTTAATTCTAATAACATAATACATAAACATACATTATAATTGGCTGTATACATTCAGTAAGCAGTAGCGTAACAGTGGTGTATATCTCACCCTTTGCCCTCCAGTAATCTCTGTCCTTGCCTCTCATTTGGATCCAAACACATCTTTAGCCTCCTGTTAACTTCCTTTCCTTTTCCCTTTCCTTTTGCAGTCACAGTCAATCTAAAATCAGGGGGAAAAGATAGAAACAAAAGCAATTGTTTCATTGTCTTGCAATTGTTCATTACAAAGCTCATTAATTATACTGAATTTCTAGAAGAAATAAAGATTTATAAACATTATCTTGTAATAAGACTCATAGTACGCATACTTACACAATCTCCGTCTTTGAGCAAAAGGGACTTGGTGGGAAGAATTGAAACGCACGAATCCATCTGGGCTTCACTGCTTTCAGCAGTTTGCCTCTGCATAAGCAGCGTTCTGATAACCCCCCTGCTTGCCCTATTTAAAGACAGTTATGGTAGGTTTAAGGAGTAATGTATACAACAGATCCAGAGCAGGAAATCTGTTGTTCCAAGCCGGTAATCACTGATTGGGCTGACAGAAAATAAACCTTGTGCCAAATCATAAAAACACACATATTAGGAGATATTTGTCATGATGCATATTGCATATGTTTAACAGAAATACTTCAGAATAACATTCAGACAGTGACATTAACAAGCATGATATCTGGTGGATCTCTGAAATACTTCATTCTGATTGGACCATCACTGCATTCTGTGGTCAAATATTTTTGTATAACGACAGATAAACTGATACACTATGTTTCATTAAGGATGGACTGTAGATTATTCATTACAGTCCATTTAATTGTTAGAAATGTCATACTTGATGCATATATCCTCATATACTTTAATGAAACATGAACTGCAGATCTTTTAAGTGTTAATATTTTCTTAGTTTTGTAATGGTGTGTCAGATTGTCCTCAAACAGAAATTTTGTTACCTTTGAGGAAAAAAAAAAAAAAAAAAATATATATATATATATATATATATATTTTTTTTTTTAAATAATAATTTTTTTTTACATGTGTTACCAATATGTGTTAAGGGTTAACTAATTATTGTGTGTATACATGATGCAAATGTAATGAAAGACAATAGATATCAGCTTACCTGCGGAGTGTGTAAGAGTCACTCCAAACACCAGAGCACACAACAGTGTGAGAACAACCTGATTCATGATTTACCTCACAGGCAGCTCCAAAGAAATGTTTCCTTCCTATATGGTCCGTTCCTTATAAAGCACAGACTTACTTTCATTTTCCAATCTTCCAATGAAATGTTCTCAACAATACATCCATCATCCCAGAGGATGAAGTTGCTGGACGAAACAGAAATGACCACTTGTTTTGACATTTGAAAGTCTCTGATATCCCTGAAGACCATGTAGACAGAAAGACAGCACAAAAAACACATTATTATTATTATTTATTTTGCTTTAAGCAAGAAGAAAGATTTTATTTATTTTTGCTAGTCAGAATAAACATTTTTATCATTTAGAAGTGAGTGTTGTGTTAATAAGGTCCTATAGTGAAACATCAAAGTTCACCGCCTTCATGATAAAAACATGTGCTTAGCATATGATTGGTTACTTAGTTTGTAATGTTTGCCTTTTGGGAAGAGACTGTATTTCCTCAGAGAGTTCGTTTCACATACTTTCCATACAGGAATGCATTTACAGTTTTTTTTCAATTGCTAACATCCTTTTGTCCAATCTAGATAGTTTTAGATAGTATGCTGCCAAGAATGAACACATTCAACACTTAAAAATGTAAAATGGGTTTCAGTTGAAGGTAAACTGAAGGCTAAATTACAAATAAAAAAAATAAAAAAACTATGGATTTTTATATTGTCTATTATATGCAGGTAGAACTGAAACATTACACGTAATGCAGTTTTTGTAAAACCATCAACTGTTAGTATTTTGACAGTCACTGTGCTATGACTGACTATTTGTTTCTATTGGATAGAAACTAGTGCTAATGTTTTGACCGAATGACTCGATTTTGAATAAGGTTTGGTGTATTTTGATAGAGTTAGTGTATGTAGAAAAATGTTTTCACCATTTTGAAATCTAGAGTTTGTATTTATTTAACAAAATGTGGTTTTGGCCAAAAAAATGACTATCTGGCTAATTGTGTGATGTAGGTGTGTTGCTGTGTTAGGAGTTTAGAAAAAGTACTTTAAGTATTGGTAAACGCTTGTTAGCAAAAAACTGTAATGTTATGCCTTCTAACAACTTCCAGGACAATCATTAAACAAAAATATTTATAAGATTAAGTATATGTCTGCTGTAAATCTCATTTTAAGAACCAGTGCTCTGTTGCAAAACCTAAAGAGCTGCTATGAGACATGAAAAAATGTTGGTTTTAAATAAACATTTCACATTGTTCTGAGTAATTTAGAATTGATTAGTTTACCCTGATAGCTTAGCAACAAGCTAAAGTCAAACTCTCTCAATAGAGCTAGAGCTAGTCGGAACGAATCACATTCCGTCAGAGTTGGTATTGATTTTGATGAAGAACTTACTTCTCTGCCAATAAAAAAGTGTAGCTTTACAAAAATGTATGGCTGAGCTACTTGCTAAGAAACTTAAGTAATTGTTACTCATTAAAAAGAAAATGCCTTCCTTCCAATTTTTTGAAACAGGAAAACCAAAATGTAAGACTTTACGGATGCCAGGATGAAAATTCAGCCATTACAGCAGAAAAGGTAGATAGCAAGTGCACAATGTACAAAAAGAATAAAACAATGATAAATACAGGCCAGTTCCTCACTGCTTGGTAACATTCTGTTAGGCTTTTCTTTATTGTATAAATCGCAGTCATATCTTGTTCTTTAAATATTATTTTTTTTAAAAATTAAAAAAACATTGATTTTTTTTTTTTAACTACAGTTTATGCACAGTGAAGAGTTCATCATTAGGTTATTAATTGTGGAATTGATTTGTTTGAATTATTCTGGCCACAAGATAAAATAAGGAATCAAATCCATCCTATCTATTAGGCAGCTGTGGCCTAATGGTTAGAGAGTCAGTCTTGTAACCCAAAGTTTGCAGGTTCAATTCCCATGTCCGGCAGGGATTGTAGGTGGGGGGAATGAATAACCAGCACTCTCTCCACCCTCAATACCATGACTTGAGCAAGGCACCGATCCCCCAACTGCTCCCCGGGCGCCGCAGCATTGGTTGCCCACTGCTCCGTGTGTTCACTGCTGTGAGTGTGCACTTGGATGGGTTAAATGCAGAGAACAAATTCTGAGTATGGGTCACCATACTTGGCCACACACCTCTTCCCCCCCTAATCAGTCTGACTCAGTCAGAAAGCATGCAACATACTGGCTTACAAAGTAGTGCACATGTACATCTGACAAAATGTGTGATAAAAACCTTACAGGTGACCTGAAGTGACCCAAATTTGAATATCATGGAGAATCTTTTAACAACAAGAATAAAAAGAGAACACCAGAACACCCTTAGCAATTGAACTGCATAATCCTGGCAAATGATCAAGCATTACTCACATTTTCTTTATGTTGAAATCAAGTCAAATTTATCCATCTAGTATCATTGTTAATGATGAAAATCAGATCGATATTCTCTGAAGTCAAACTTCAGGTCCTTCGGGGCCAGATGGAGCCATGTTTGACAGCTTTTAGCAACATCTTCACTGATTTGGAAAACAAGTTCCCCGGCAGACAAGGACAAGAGCTCAGTCAATTTTTTACACTCCGTCGCCTTGGACACAAATTAGCTGAACTGTTGGAGAAAGCCTGAGCGCACCTATTTAACTCATTTGACAGGAGGTTAGTTGTCAGCAGATGCCCATGGGCGACTTTCCAACAACAAATGATCAAAATTCAACCAGTACAGTGACACAGAGTTTCAAATAAATGTTTGATAAAAGTGTACTTTAGTGATCAAGAGCACAGATGACATACTTTTGTTTTGGCACAGCAATCATCCAACTTTTTATTCTTAGGCCATAGAGTTAATAAATCTATCCCTGCACTGCCTGATATTTTCACTGACAACATGTTCAGTTATTTCTACCTCCTGGAGATAGTTTGGCCTGTGTCAAGCTGAAAGAGTCATGCATCATGTTACACACTGAGACTGATGTCTTCAGAACTTCATATTAGACTCATTGTTTAACAATTACATAGGAGTTAGATTGTCATTGAAAATTACTTGCACACTGTTGATGAATGGGGTTCTTTGTACGGCTGTGTTCTAAAACTTAGCGAGCTGCCTTAAAGGGCACCTATTATGCAAAATCCACCTTTACATGGAGTTTGGACAAATGTGTGTTATCAGTGTGTGAACACAACCACCCTACAATCATAAAAATCCACCCACTCCTTTTGTTTTAATCCCGATTAAACCAAATCAGTCTCACTAGGCCTGTCGTTTTGATTCTCTAAGCAATATGACGTCACATCTCATAGGGCCAGGCCACGGTGGCTGATTGACAATCCTGCATTGCCATAGTTTCTGCCCTCAGCGGTTGTATGCTGTCCTCCATTTTCACCGCGCTCGAGCAGCTGTAACGTCAACAATGTCTCGTAAACAATCCGGGTGCTCTGTGTTTGTATGTAAAACTGAACATAAGAGTCTTCATTTTCTCCCAACATCTGAGCTGCTGAGAATGCAGTGGATTACTTTTTCCCCAAGGTAATGCGCCTCAAAATTGACCTAAGTATGTATATGTCTGCACAAACCATTTCACTCCAGACTGCTTTGTGAATGTCATGTCATTATAGTGCTTAGCGTTTTAACCGTATTTGTGTGCGTTCATTAAGTATTCTTAACTGATCAGCGCCACGCTTGTGAGATTAGTTCGCAGCAATCGTAGCTCGAGATTCATTCAGTAGCGCAGCTCAGTCAATTGATCCGCCCTGATGACAGGTCAGCATGGTGCGAGCTCTGTAACATCACGCTGTTTCATCCCAGTTTCAGTGCATTTGACTTCCCATATGTACAGCTGAACAAAGGTTCTCTCATCCTCAGTTATGTTGCTTCTATAATAAATGATCTGTGGGGTATTTTGGGCTGAAATTTCAAAGACACTTTCTGTGACACCCAAGACCAATATTACATCTTGTAAAAAAGGGGCATAATAGGTGCCCTTTAAATTGCATTCCACTGCAAAACTGGAAAGATGTTAAGCAATTGCTCCCCATCTCTCTCTGATCACTTTGCACTTTTCTCAAGTGACTGATAGACGGTCGGGCTTTTACCATGAACACGGAGCATCGGACATCTGGAGAGCTTGTGTCATTAGCCAGCTGCAGGATGAGCTTCTCCAGAAGGTCGGTGATGACCGTGGAAGGGATGACCTCCCAGCAACGAGCCAGGACAGAACATACACCCAGCACAGCAGAAGAGCGCACGAGGGGCTGTGGGTCATCAAGGAGAGCCTATAGAGACAGAAAGGGTCAATTTGATAGCCATTAATGCTACTATCTTTTGTTGACTGCTACTGAGTGGAACAGTCAGTTTCGACAAAGTAAAAATCCCAATAATTTTCTCCATAAGGGAACTAACTTATAAAGCAATGAAGACAGACCAACCGTGAGCTACGAGGTTGTAAATCAATGGTAAATGTTTTCACAAAAGCAAACAGCCTGCATTATTTCAACTTATTTTTTAAATATTCATTCAACAGCAGAATTCCTGGTGAAAAAACTACATTACCAATGACGATTCTGCAAAGAAATAGTCCTTAAATTCAAATTTTGTAATGTTGTGAATCACCTCATAGCTGGTTGGTTCGGTTCAGGGCTTAAAATTACTAAACAAATATATTTTTAGTCTCTAAAAGTGAAGAAATTCTTCTGAAACCAAGGCCACTGAAAGAAAAAAAATGGGTGTACACAGGTGCACTCCATTTGCACACACAGAACACTCTTTACTAAAATTCCTCTAATTAATATATTGTGTAATTCTTACAAAATATTGATAATGCATGATCATGCAATATGGAATCAGCTGTTGACATACAAACAGTAAATCGAGTTGTTTCTGAACAGCCTGGTCCACCATCTCACTGCTCATGCTGGGGTCATGGATGGGAAAAGCCTCAGTGAAGAGCAGTGTGGCATTAGCACGAACCTCCGCATTGGTGGCCTGTTGAAAACGATTAAAAACATGTCTAAATGAACATGTCCAGGTGATATACTTAACTGAAGCATTAACTTTAGGTTTGTACAACATGTTTAAAATATAAGCACAATAAAGCAACACACTGTCAACTGATTTATGATCTACCTTTAAAGCTTTCCACAGAATTGGCTTGTAGAGTCTGTGCAGCATCTCATCGACACCTTCTCGAAACTTCTGCTTGTGGAAATAAGTGAGGATCTATATGCAGAGACAGGGACAATTTTTCACTCACAGCGAAGAATTAAAAATTTATATAACTAATTTATCTGTTCCATTTGTCAAATCTTCCCTGTAAGTAGCAAGTCTTCTTATTTCTCGTATTTAATGTTAATATTTCAATATTTTTCAAGTAAAATGTAATCTTGGTGAGCATAAAAGGCTTCTTTTAAAAACATTAAAATATCTTACTGGCTCTAAACTTTTGAGTGGTAGTGCAAGTTAACAAGTTCATATTTAATCATACACTTCATTGCAATAAAGATGAAAAACAATCTCTGACCTGTCTGACTTTGCTGTGTACAGGTGAATTTCTGTGCAGCAACAGACCATGCTGCATTAAGTCCTGGATGCAGGTAGACTCAATCTCTTCCAAGAAAGAGCCTGATGCCTTCCTCCATGCTCTGAAGTAAATCTCAGCCACATGAACAGACAGAGTTCTGTAGGTACAGCAGGAGAAAAAAAAGAGCTAAAATCAAAAGACATAGCAGATCAAACAGAACAAATGCACCATGTACTTTGATAGCACAGAGACCACTCTAACATTGCCTGTCTGATTAATATGTTAAGGTTACTACAGAACTGTCTTGCTTGGCTTGTTTTAATAAGTACAAGTTTTGTGATTCTGTGTGAGTGATAAACTGATAACTCTGCTACTCACGTAGGGTTATGCAATTTTTCCCTCAAATATGAGAAGTACCATTTAATTTCATATTTTTCAAGGTGTACTGAGTAATTTACCTGTTAAAATAATTAAAAAGAGACTTCTAGGCAACTATTTTTTGCTAGGCATTAGCCATTTAAAGCATGTGCACATTATAAAATAAACTTCCATTGTTGTGGCCGCTACACTTAGCACCTATGACTTCAGTGTAGCAGGTTTTCAGAAGTGGTGTGTTTCACCCTCATATTGTCCCTTAACATAAACAAAGTTACCGAGCGCACCTTTAAGCATTATAAAACAATAGGTCATGAGTGTTTGAAATACTTTGGGAAAAACTGCAGCTGATTCTTAATAGTTTCATGAATCATCCGAATGAAGTTGTCGTTCCAAGAAAAAAGGAAGGCAAGGAACCGCTTCCCCTGAAAAATGAACAATAAACAGAGTTATATAAAAATGATCAATGACAGTAGAAAATAATGTCTCAAATGTATGTGCCCACAGACACATATCCACAAACCTCTTCTTGTTTAATATGAGAGGGCCTGAAGAAACACTGGAGGAGAGGATCAATGACCTGCTGCCCTCTCTCAGATGCAAAGTCCACACTGAGAAGCACCTCTCGTAGAGTACAGAGCCTTCTGAGCTCATTGACCTGGGAACATGCCCAAAAAGCAGACAAAACATCTCTCATCCACAATATAGAATATTAAATGATCTGCCAGTTTATATTTTATAATGATATAAAGTGGTTCTAGTACCGGTTTCTCAAGTGTAACAGTGTTCTCCAAACAGACAAGGAAAGCAGTCCAACCAAGCTCCTCCTTCCCTTTTAGATCCCGCCTCCACCAACACTCAAACAGCCAATGAATAGCCTGCTGGAGGGGTGTGTGTGAAAGTGGCAAAGCACTCTCTATACCTGGAGTAAAAGACAACAATGGGGGAAATCTATGCAACTCTATTTAGGAAAAATGTGAATTATGAAGTTTTTTGAAGCGTCCAAAGGTGATGTGAAATGACAAAGATGGTATCAAGTAAGATCACACCTGCAACTATTTGGATCTAAAGTCCCCCTGTGGTGAAAATCAAGTTTTTTATGTTGTTTATATGTCTATGTGGTGTTTTTAATATGCTTTTAGACAAACCATGTGCCAATCCATTAATCAACACCATTGCTGAGTATTTTCTCCTTAAAACTGCAATTTCCCAATGGCAGTCACAGAAATTTGGCTTGAAACAGCCTTCGGTTTGCTACGTCACAAACCAATAACCAATCACGTCATGGGATAGATTACTATCACTAGAATGAGAAATATACCAACACCAGCACAAAACCAAAAATAATTTAGAGCAAAAAAGAAGAATGAACCCATGAACCCATGAAGAACCCATGAAGCTGTGGTTTAATGTGAATTTAGAACCACTAACTTGCATTATAACCTGCGGCAATAGTGTAAAAGTAGCCCGGAGTCAGACCCACCTCTCCTGGATCGGCGTCTGCACTTCACTCGCGTATGCTCGCGGGCGCAAATTAAGAATCACAAACGGGTGCATTCGAGTCTTAACGGCATTTTAGGACATAACATCGTCAAGTAAGTAACTTTAACGAATGTTACTGTATTCACTGTAGTTGTCCGCTAGTAAAAACATAGTTTTATCAGTCATTATCCGTGTATGCCATTGTTTTGTGTTTACTACAGTTCAGCGGATCAGGAGGTGCTGGCTGGTGCAACTGAGTGGAGGCGGGGCTAATTTGCATATTCATAGATCCGCATATAGTAAATGAGGCAAGAGTGTAGAGTTACATTCAAGTTATTTTAAGGCATGAGAAAATTATTTTCACAAGAAAAAACATTTAAATGTGTCAATTTGATGATCAAAGATAAGTTTTAAGGGATAAAATATTTGACTACAGGGGGACTTTAACCTATTACATTTTTTAAATATAAATTATTATTACTTTATTCATCAAGGATGCATTATATTGATCAAAGTGCCAGAAAAAAAGACATGTATGTTGCAACACAAATAATTATATTTTAAATAAATGCGGTTATTTGGCTTTCTATTCATCAAAGAATCAAAGTTTCACGTTTCCACAAAAATATTAAGCAACAAAAAGTTATTTTAAATAGGGCTGGGTGATATGAACAAAAATTCTTATCTTTTTCATATTTAAATTAATATTTTTTGGCTGATTTTGCAGCATACGGTATATATCTCTGTATTTTGTATTTGGATTAAACAAATAAACAATTAAAGTGAATGTAACCATGTAGGCATATATTATGTGCAAAAAAGGGTTAAAATCACATTACATTCTAACATCGTAACATTGAAATCTAAAAACAAATATAATGCTTTTAAAGCAGAATTTAAATTTACTAAACTAAAAATGAAAATAATAAAAAAGCACAGACTAGGCTAATTGAGTAAAAAGGCTATTTTGATTACCCCATTACAGTCACTTTACAGTTAGTGCTATCATACAAATACACTAACTTGTAGGTTTAAAATTCTACATATGCCACATTTATTTTCCAACTACAAATATTTCAGCAAAATACAGGGGTTTCTCCACAGCAGCTCAGTCTGTGTTCTCCCTAGATATTTTTTCAGATGTGCTCGTATCAAACTACTGTATATTGATATTAACAGTATTGCTTCATACCGTATCGCTAATAAAAAATTTATGGATATATTGTACAAACTCGATACACCGCCCAGACTTAATTTTAAATTGTAAGTACTATTTCAATTTATTTTATTTTTGATCAAATGTAGCCTTGATGAGCATGAGAGACTTTTCAAAAACACTTTTAAAAAATCTTAAAAACTACTTTATGGTAGTATAAGTGGGCATTTATTATAAATCTTACCCATCTATAAATATATACAGGGCCTGAATATCGTTTTGGAAATGGGTGGGGAATTCCCCGTTTAGGTTACTCTTATGGGGGGGATTTTTTCATTTGAGGGAGGATTTTTTTTTACATTTTTAAACTACAATCATAATCAAAAAATGTTTTGTCACGCAGTGTATTTGTGTTTTACAATTTATAATGTTGTTGATTCATATTCATATTATTAGGAAAACACTTAAAAAGAACTTTGATTTTAAATTTATTTTAACTAAAAAAGACAAGTAAACAGACAGTAATAAAATAAGAACAAATAAATGACAAGCAATGGCACAAATAATGTTTAGTATAAATCAACTGTGTTTACGTGAATACTCATCACTTTTACATAATATTGTATGTATTTGGCCATTCACACGCAATAAGGCTCAACACAAAACTTAATTCTGTAGTTGCAAACGCTGTTTCAGGTGCGGCTCTGTGTGTGTATTTTGGGTGTGAGCTCAGAGAAAGTGTCTCACAGAGAGAGCGCAAGTACTGAATTGAGTACTCTTTCTCTTTCTCAAAAGCATGTGCAAATGATAGGCTACATTCTATCATCTGTCCTGAACGTCTTTCACAATGAAATATTTTTGGGAATTTCCCACGTTACCTATGTTAATGAGTAGAATTATGCACAAAACCTACAATCCCGCACTGAAATTCAAACCCTATAAGCATACATATCGCTGATTGGTTGTATGTATAAATATTTGATAAAATCTGATAAAATTATTAAGCATTCACAAATAACAAAGTCAGATAACATTTTAAGAAAGCAATAACAACAACAAAAAAAAAAAACATTCAAAGGTCAATACTTCTTTCTCAACATTTTCTAATGACTAGATATTTAAAGATTTACAAGTACTCACAATTTAGCATCTGAGCACATTCGAGAAGAGAAGTATAGTTGTCATTTTCCTGCAAAATGTCTACAGAGACTGTAGACACAATCGTAACACCTTCTATTACTGCCATTGTCTGTATCTGAAAAGGAAACAAGAACAAACTACCTATCATTTTGACACATTCCCTAAAAAGCTCTTGGTTTTCAAACATTAGCAGTCTTACCTGATCCTCAGAAATCTCCACCTCCATGTCACCCGCGTCCTCCTCGGCTCCAGTGATCCAGCGCTCTGGAGGGTGAGCAGTGAGGCTGTGCTGCAGCAACCTCAGCTGTCTTTCCCACAGCTCCTGCCTCTGACTCCTCTGTAGCTCCGGCAAAACCTCCGCCAGGTCAAACGGATTCTCTCCATCCTTCTGTAACACAAACAGCAAAGAACAGGATGACCTTCTGAATAGTATAGATTGATGTTTCAGCTCTGTATCCTTGATTTCACTGGTAGTTCCAAAGACTGACTATATCTAAGAAACAACAGCATCATAAAGTCAAAATACAAGTCTTTTTAGTTGTTTGAACAGTTAAAACATGTATCCAGTGTAATTTACATGAAGTAGATTGCAATATGTACAATGCCTTGTGAATAAGAAGTACACTTTAGCATGCTTTGGAAAAGATGAATAATTATTACAGAAATAAATAATATACTTAAAAAGAATTTACTTAACCTTTCTGGACACTTAGCTGCATGTTATTTTCAATTAAATGCTATTAGTACATCTTTATATGTTATTTCTTAATTATCCCTATTGTCTCTATTATTATTTCTATTGTGCAACATGTTTAAAGTGTACTGCCAAATGTACTGACAAACATTTATGGTAAACTAAATTTTAATGTAGTTTCTGTTGAAAATTTGTGTCATGTAGTAAAATATATTTGTAATTTATTACATATTTGTACTGTTAAGTTTGCTATTTAGTACATTTAAAACAGTTTCTTATGTAATACTGAATAACTCCCTACAAATAAAATTACAATCAAGTACATGTTTTAGTATTAGACAACTCCTCAAAAAAGTGCTTATTTAAAGCATGCCAAAAAAACTGTGCACTTAGTAACAGTCATGAAAGTATAATCTGTTAAGTAATCTTAAATGGTCTTTTGTTTATATTATTACTTTATTTGTAAGTACAGTTTTTACGTAACGTTACTTCAAAGGTTTGAATCACACTACACTGCACATTCAATACAATGTGTTGTCATTAAAATGTATTGAGTGACACCGATAGAGAGCGTCGTAAACATGACTCACATGTAATCTGATGAAGTTCAGAAAACCCTGGACGTGCTCATGATGCACAGACTCCAGAAACTGCTTTCGTTTCGACATTTCGCTTTTCACAGTCCTATCAGACAGAAGAGAAAGAGAAACACGATTACTGCCAGAGTCGTTGAGAGAGACGGCTCTGATGACCACGTACACTTATGTTTTATTTTATATTATTGTCCGTTCACAGCAGGGGCGTAGCACCAAATGTTGGGCCCCGGTCACACAACAGCACCTCATCAATCATATTAATAATAATAATAATAATAATCAGTATATCATTATCGGCCTCCTCCTCGCCAAGGGCCCCTGTTACTCGGTTCCAATATTACAGGATGAGTTTATGAAACTTTATGAGTTTATGTAAGTTATGCAACAGCGAAAGTATTAACATAACATTAGTTTCGACACGGAAGGCTTATGTTTCGCATACGCAGAACAAAGAATAATTTCGAAAACTATATCAGCTCATATAACAGCACATTACAAATATATATATATATATATATATATATATATTCCATCAGCGCAAACCTGTCAGGTTGTTTACAAACAGAAGATCCTCAGAGATACTCGCCTCTCCGTCCGTTTCGATGTTTCCCCGCTCAAAATTAAAGAAGCGTCATGACGTCAGACGTAGCGTTTCCTCCTCGGCGTGATGATGTGACAGCGCCACCTGCTGTAGGGGAGATGGACGGCGCTTGAGTTTAAATGCTATGGCGTTCATCGACATCTCTATTAAAATTTACGTTATTTTTATGATTCTTAACACGCATCAAGTGCTACCTACTCAGCTTGTTCGTTTACTACTCCAAAATCTACAACTAACCGCTGATGTCCAGCAGATGGAGCCAAAAGCACGTTGTACGATCAATCAGCCAAGTCTTTTCCAACACTGCTAAACAGCGAAAGGCACATGAGGTAAAACAAACAAACAAACAAACAAAGGCTCTGAGATATTAATGACAGATGATACATTATATTGTAATTACATGCTTACCACTTTTCTGCTATAGAAAAATATTAATTAAATAAAACTACTTTAATCTGTTCTTTCTATTTTTGGAATACCAAGCAAAGGAAACTATGGATTTTACAGTTATTAGAAAATATTACTCTTTATCAGTATCATGTTCAATAATTGAGTATTGGACCTAAAAAGGCCAAAATATTAAGCATTATATTTTACTAGCTTGCTTCAACACCTTCCACACAACCTTATCAAAATATTCCTGGGTTTTGGTGCCTTTTGTGTCCCCAGTAAATATATTATTGCCTTAGAATTTTCAACATAATCAATTTTAAAGCGGTCATAAAGCTCTGACATAAAAAAAATCACCTTGTGAACTTTAAGCATATTTAAGTTTTTTATATAATTCTAAACATTTTACAGCATTTTAAACCACCAAATATCACCATTTTTCCTATGTCCCCAGGCCTGTGTCTGCCATTTTGATGAATACAACACTCAGAAAACCCAACAGGCTGGACACATTTAGTGCACATAATGATAGTGACAGCAGTTGATGTTTAAGTTGAAGTGGTGTATTTAAACTTTTTTACATTTTAAATGTTACATTTTACACATTCATATTTAAAATTGTTGTTTGTTTGTCCCTAACAGGGTGGACGTTTTTAGCCCCCCTTCTCATTTAATTTGGCTTATAATTGCTTGAATTTATATAGCGAAGGTTGTATATACCATATATTTATATACCCAAATTATTTTTCCACGTTTTACAACTCCCTATCATGATTACACAAGAATTAATTTTTAGTGTTTTTGAGTGTTATGTCAAAAACACACTGAATGCCAGGAATGACCTGACCTCGAAAAAAAAGTATGAGTAGACACAAAATTAAAATAACTGTTTAAACAATTAAGATAATAAAATGCATTCAGCCCCTTTAACTCTAAAATGGGTTCAAGTTACAAGTTCAGTGTGTTTCAAGCTGAACTTTATATTTTAATAATATCGTCATGCATAATGCATATAGAAGAAGAAGGCTGGAAATCATATCAACAGCCATTTCACAGTCTTTAAACAATCCTAAACACTTTGTAACCAAGCTATTATCATCTTACAAATGTTACATACTAAAAACACATTTTGCTTTTCCTCATAAAATTCTTGCAGGCAAAATGGGTATCAAACGTTTCTGTACAGGCTTTTCATTTTGTGTTGTGCAACAGAATACATTAAAATACTTTAAAAATAAATTATCAATGGATCATTTATGAAGAGCTGAACATAACTTTGATTTTCCATAACTGTATGTGACAGAAAAAGCAGCATAAAATCTAAGGAAAAAGAAATGTTCATACATGCATACATACAAGTATATGTGTAGCCGTTCTTTTGCACTTGCAACCTTGGCTTTGGCCACATGTTTTGTGTAATATACTGCCTCAAACAAACAACAATGCTACAATAACATGTCTGACTTACCAGCAACATAAAAAAAATTCTGATGTGATTTTGACTGCTTACAAAACATAGTATTAAAAAGAAATCAAAAAGTTTCATAATATTATCAAAATTACTTAAATACAACAAATAAAGGCACATTTAATAATAAATCTTGATAATGATCTGTTTGTATACTGTTAACTTCATGGGCAACCATTTTTATCTGATAAAAAGAGAAGTTATGTGTCCAAACACCAATAAGATGAATAAAAGGATAAAACAAAAACAAGAAGACAAAAAAAAAGACTATCGGATTGAATCCTTTGAGAAAGTGAAAGTAAGTGGGACATTGATGATTAAGGTGGCGATTTTAGCTTTGGTGAGAATGAGAGACACTTTGTAGGCCAGTGTAAATCCCAGTAGAAGTAGCCTGGTTTAGTTAGTCCAGCACTGCTCTTCTGCTACTAAAGCTTCTACATTATCCTGTGCGTGCCGTGACATGTCCCAGTTATCTGCTGCTCCTTTTTTTTCCTGCTTTTTAGCATGGACCACTACGTCTGAATTATCTTCTTCAAGCCATCCTCAGTTAGATGATACCTGAGAGATAAAGGAAGCTTTTATAATCAAGAAAAAGAACATTTACAAGAGTGACTGTACAAATAAATGATAAGCACACCATTGGGTCCATCCTTTAGAAATGTCTTCACTTGCCAAGTCCACAAGTGCCTGTGACAAAGACATCTGTAAGCCTCCATAAAAATCCAGTGATCAACTGAATGAGAAAAAGAAGGAATCCATCAATGTTTTTATTTACCTTGCCCAGTAGTACTTTGTGTTTGGACAAGAGTCCTCCTCCATTCTTGACAGCAACATCCAACGTTCTCCTGTGCAGTTCCACTACAGACACATTGAACTCAAAGCTGACAAAAGCAACACAACAAGAGATTGTTACTGCAGTAACTGGTTTACTATGCTACATGCATCTTTGCACTTGCATATGCAGACAACTGGGATCAAGAAACCTTGAGTAATGCCATTATACAAAAATTTCTCAGAAACATCAGCAGTTGCATCATACAGTATATTATAAAATCTTGGTTGACTTGGTTTGGAAGGTAAAACGGTTAGCTAGCTCTGTTCGGTAAGAAGCTCCGTTGTGGATTTAATATGAAGGGAATATCATGCAAATGCATACAGAAAGATAAACAGCAGACACGAGTTGGATCTGGTTGGTCCTCTTCTCATTTGAATGTAATTTAAATGAGTTAAAGATGTCACTATGCCTGTAACCACATTAGGTTTGATGTGAATACTATCAGTAAAATGTGTATTAGTATGCTAAAACTGTTCTAAAAAAAAATCACTGTAATATATTATTACAGACTTGTGGTCAGTGAACAGGGCATAGTGCCTCATTTTGTAATTTCTTTTAATAATAATGTTATAATCTATTGCTGTGTTTTAAATAAATACACTTCATTTATATATTATATTGACTAACATACTAAACACATGTATAGTACTTTTGTATTTTAACTGTAGTGTGTAATTCTCATGTAAATAAATATAGTTTAAATTGAATGAATTGCAACTTCAGTATTACAAATGTGTAATTACAAATATATGTAAACAAATTACGTTTCATAAGTTTCAACAGAAATTACATCAGAAGTTTACTATAAATGCTTGTCAATTTGTCAACCGTATTTCATAGACAATAGAAATAATTCTAAAATTGCATATAAAGATGTACTTAGGTCTACAACATATTTTCATTTAATTGCAATTAAGTGTCAGAAAACATAACATTGCGTTTGCACTTGAGTACATTCTTTCCATAATAAGAGATCTTTTTAAAAGTTTGCTAAAGTGTACATCTATTTTACAAGGTCTTTTGTACCAGTGATTACAAAGAACAAATTTTGAAATGGTCTGTG
>JAUZSZ010000095.1:22775435-22785584 GCA_034780575.1 Labeobarbus marequensis | reverse complement strand
CAGTTTCAACACACAGCTGGGAGCTCAATGCCTCAAAACGGGAATTCTCTAAAAGCTTCATAGCTGGAAAACAAAACACATACACTTATCAGAAGCCACATATATCTTGTTTCATTGTGTATGAGTAACCTGTTACAATTTAAACAATTTATTCATGGGACTAGTTGTAAACAGTGTAATGGAGATGCCCAAAGGGAAACAGTTGGGTGAGTGTAGCGTTGCTTTTTTACATACAAAGTTAAACGACTACCGTTTAGTGCGTTACGTAAAAACAACTTTACTTATGGACTGCATAATTGTCCGTATAAACAAGAAAATAGTATGTGCGTTAACGAAAATTATGTATTTATTTATGGTAATAAATGCAAAAAATAAAAATAAATCAAACATAAAACTGCATTAAAAGTTAAATTATTTGTTGACTTTACATCTGAAAACTGTAAAACAATCATAACATCCCATCTGCCTGTCCCCCTCCCCCCAACAACAACCCTTTACGCACTTCCTACTTTATAAAGCGACCTGGGCGTGTGGGGTAAAACAAAAATAAAACATTAAAGTGGGGACATCTTATTGATAAAATATTAAACAAGACAAAATTACATTAAGAGCAAAGTGGTTTAGGAATAAATAAGTTACATTCTATTATTTACATCCAGCAAACTATGGTTTTTAGTACCGACGACATATCACAGTGTATCAATTGTAATGCTTACCTTTACTGTTGTACTGCCACTTTCCAACTAAGACCAAATCTGGGCGAATGGAGCTGTAAGTTCGGTTCACAGACAGTTCGGTTAACGGAGCTGTTCAACTAACAACACAACACAACACAATACAATACAATACAATACAAGCTAAGCTAAGCTAAGCTAAAATGCTCTGGCGTCTACGCGCGGTGCGGGACAACAATAAAAAAAAAAAACGTCGTAAAACGTAAATTCAGTAAATTTGAAAATGACTCGGTCGAGACTGACATATTCTACAGGCGTTTTCTCTTACCGCAAAGTTTCTTATTTCGACTAAACGCAACATAAAATTCAGCGATTGTGTCGAGCTCCAAGACAGCGACTGCAGCAGCATCGCCTTACTTGACCTACAACAAATTTACGATTTAAGCGTCGGGTTAAATGACGCGACTTGATTATCCGATGCTTAAATTGGCACTTGCGACCTCTCGCTAACGATTACGTCTCCTATTTCTTGTCTTATGTTAGTAAAAATCTCGAAAACATCCGAGAACAGTGTGCAAACCACGCCTCTTAGCAGTCTGAAATATTTCCGTTGATGATGACCACGCCCACTACGTGTTCGGGAAAATAATATGGACACTTCTATTGGCTACTTAGTCTGTCAATTAAACGTACTAGACATTCCATTGGCTAAATGGTTACGTTATTTAAATCACGTCCAAAGAGCGATTGACCCTTTATGAATTCTTTGCATTTTTTTTTTTGTGCAGTGGAAAAAATGTAGGCATGCTGAGGTTTTATGCATAGAAGCAGATATGATATTTTAAGAAGGTGTTTAGAAAGCTAAGTGGTCATTCGATCCACTTCTAGTGGGACGTGACAATTAGGATGTAGCCCCCAGTTCATGTGTAAAGTACCTGAAGGAGAGAGAGGATCTATTTATTCATTCATTCATTTATACATAAGTGTTCTAATCAAACACAGAACATTTTGTCGGTTTATCAAAATTTAAAGAAAAAAATAAAAATAAAAACCCTTGATTTTATATTTTGTAACTAAATCAATGTATGTTACTGTTTTGTATACAAGCTAAGCCTGCCCGGTGGGACATGAATGGTTTTGCTACAGTAGCGATAGTTTGTTATTATTTTTATTGAATATAAAACAATAGTAAATCCATCCAAAATATTTACCATGATTTTACTAGAGTCTTCACGGTTTAACTGTGATATAAGGTGTAATTAAACCTTAGTAAGAACATAAAAAGCACAGCCTAAGCAGTATTTTTCTGCAATCTCGTAACTGTAACGACCGTTAACATCACCACAGTCACACTACAGTTACAGTTTCATGAGATTAAATTTAAGCTTGATATGGAAAATTGGGATATCTCCTAGATGAGTGAGCAGAGTGTGTTTGAGTGTGTTTTCGGCAGGAGGCGCAGCAGCGTCTCTCTCTCTCTCTCTCTCTCTCTCTCTCTCTCTCTCTCTCTCTCTCAGTGTAAAATGTCTGTCTCTGCTTGAGCCGTGTTTCTTCCTGCTCTGACGCTGGGCTGCCCTCCATCAGAAACTAAAACAAAGATGACAAAGCCGCTACTTTTGTGTGAGTGTCCGGATCAGGGAGTCGTAGCATATCTCCAAACATCATATTAGCACACAAGCCCGGCTGGTACTGGAGTGTCAACACGATATATTCCCGCCTGAAGTAGTCACTCGGCGGCGGCATGTCGCTGAGCTCAGGCGGGTGGACTCACACACCTCCGCCGGCCCAGTCTGCACCGTCTCATCTCGGCCAGGAGGCCTCGCAGTCGGCCTGCAGCACTGTTTTGATGTCGGTGAAGGTGTCAGTATGCCACTCAGGTATACGACCGCTTTGTCTCCCGGGGGCCGGAGACGAATCTCTCCGTCTTCAGCTGAGCATGGACCCGGGGAAGGCAGGGGAATTCCGCCTCGCGTTACGGGACGTCAGCGGAGCCGCGGCTGGACGCAGCGTGGTGAGGAAACGTCGAACTTGCGTTAAGTTTCAGTCTGCGGTGCTGTGAATACTGGTGAAGAGTTGATTTAAAAAAGCGCAACATAGTAACTTAGTATTTTCATTCCAGAAGTATCTGTGCTAGGCATAATATAGCACTGCCCTCTGGCGAGCACACGAATGAATCACGTTGTTTGTTTTTGAAATCCATCCTCCACCCCCTAAATGTGATAGTTTGCTCAGAGTTGAGTCATAAACACACTTCATGCTCTTCACGCTACCTATACGTATTTAATATTAGTTGACACAATAATACTTCTGGTCAGCATTGATACTTTTATTTGCTGTAATAGACTGAAAAAAAAGAGTGAAACTACCTCGTGAATCTGTTGATATAAACTTCGTTATTATTTGTATGTACTTAAATGTAAAATAATAATAATAATAATAAAAAGTTAAACCCATTATTTCATCTCAAAAACGTTTAATATTTAATTCTGTGTCCTTTGTTTTTTCAACAAAGTAGACATGCACTTTCAGAAAGGGGTTGTTGTCTAGGATTGTGTTATTTGGGGACATTATGACAAATTAGATACCCAGGGGTAGTGCACTGGTACAGTTTGTGTATCAAATTCATTGCGTTTATCTATTATACCGAGGGTCTTAGAGATGCCAAACAGAAATAATATTATTTTATTTTGCATTTGAGTCCTATCTCTTTGGAACCTCATTACACTCATGATCCTGAAAATGTTTTCAGTTTTGAAAACTGAAAAGATAGCTCTTGTGTACCCAATGATGAATATAACCAGATAAAACAATAACGACAATTTAATGAAAATATGTGATGGGCCGACGGCTCATAATAGTGAAAACATGCCTCATTTTAAGTTAGTAGATTATAATAGGTTTTAAAGGTCATTTATTTGCTTGTGAGAAATGGATATTTCTTGGACTATATTATTTTAGTAGTGAAATCAATGAATGTAAATGTTAAGTGAAAGTAAATAACTCCATTAGATTTTGTCTCTTTTTATTTTCATTCAGTCCATTGCTGAGTTTGACCTCAAGACTGTTTGCTATGAAGTCAAGTCCCCACAGTGCCATGAGCTGAGTTTGGCAACACCACCACATGATCGTATCACTTTCAACTTCCGCTGTGAGCAGGAAGCACAGGAGTGGGCCACTGTGGTGATGTCATCACTCCGTGAGGCACATAGAGGTTTGCCTTCGTTCTGCTTTCTTCCAACAATTGGTCACTTTTGTTCATTCATTAGTCTATAAATACAGATACACACAGTAAGACTTATTAAAATCCTTAAGATTGTTGCTTGTCAGACTGTATGAACATGATTAGCCATGTTACACTGGGATCTCAGTTGTTTAATGCAGACTGTATGACAGTCAAGCCTCGTTAAAAAAGGACATATGCAAGAAGACTCGTCCTGAGTTTTACATCATCAATCTATGAGACATTCAGTGCCAATGAGCATCATTCACATGCAGAATTGAAATGGCGTTAAAAATCTCTAGTGTTAATTTGGTCATGGCTTGTCTTGAAAAGAAAAATGAAAAAAACAAAAGTGGTTTTGTTACTTTTCTCTCAATGGTTTTTGATTTGACTGTTGTCATAGAAGTCGCACTGGAAGACTGCCTCAAAACTTCTGACTTTATTTCATCGGAGGTCATGAATTGGAATTGTCATTAATCAGATTAATCAGATTTTGGCCTAGGAGCAGAGTAATCTTGTAGGATTTCCAAAATTTGTCTGAGATTGCCAAATTGTGGCCGAGATCGTACAGTGTGCACCCGGCTTAATTGTGCAATTCCTCTAGTTTTGTATAATAGCTTTGCATTTCCTTTAACTTGTGCTCTTTTTTTCTGAGCTTTTAAACCACTGTCTCTTGCTCTTCTTTTCAGTTGCGATTAGTTCATCCAATGAAGAAAGACGGCTACCTCCTCAGCCTATGGATACACAGAGCAATCTGCCAATGCCACATACAGGTAATCAGTTGTGTTCTTGTTTTAATTTTCTGCTCACGATCTGCTTTACAATGTTGCCAAACAATAAACAAAGTGCCAATTGTCTATTATGTTGATGCAAATATCTCTGTTACACCCACTTGTTTTCCTTCATTTCCGATTCTTCCTTCTGTCCCGCTCCTTAACCATTCTTGTCCTTATACATCTGAACCCTTTTTACTTTTCTCTCTAGAGGAGATTTGTGCGGAGCTGGTTAGCGCAATAGAGGCAGGTGATGTTCGTTCGGCATCTGTCTGTGCATCGTCTTTAGCTAAACAGAGAGCTGCTCTGAGCATTCAGCCATCTAAACGAAATTACACAGATACTGAAATTAGGTAAATTTCATGTTTACGGACACTGACCCACTCAGTTTAACAATGTGTACTAACCAGACAGAAAGCAGAAAGTGATAAAAGATGTCTATTGCATGAAGTATTTTAGTGTGATTTAAAAGGATTATTTACCCAGAAACGACAGTTCTGTCATTTGTGCATGCTGATGTTGTAAGGCCTGTATGAGTGTACTTCTTCTGTGGAACACAAAAGAAGGTATGCTGCAGAATGGACAAACTCTTCTTTTGTGCTCCACAGAAGAAAAACAAGCCATACAGGTTTGGATGAACATCAGTGTGAGTAAAGAATGACATAATGTTCATGCTTGAGTTATAAGTTATAATTTATACCAACTCAACACACAATTTCACATCTACACACATTTTCCAAGCAATTCTGATCTCAGCTAATGCATTGATTTATCATGCAGCCTGGCTGTGGTAGTAGAGGATGCATCCTCCTCCTGTTGTGTCACAGTGAAAGTCTTCCCTCACTCCACAGTTGGTGCTCTCAAACAGCAGGTAGGCGCAGATTAACATTAACCATATAAACATTACTAACCTTCAACCAAATAAACATTATTTGTTGTCATTCTTTCAATGCCATGCAATTCTCACAGTTACCTTCATTGCTTTTTAGCTGTAATGACATAGTTTTTGCTCTGTAAGGTCTTCGCAGACTATGGTTTTCATCCACGTGTGCAACGCTGGGTCATCGGCCAGTCTTTGTGCTCTGATCACCGCTCTCTGGCTTCTTATGGAGTTCAGCGAGAAGGGGACACTGCATTCCTTTATCTCATTTCTGCCCGTCAGGCTCGTCTCAGTCGAGGACTTTACCAACAAGAACAGGAGAGTGCTTTGCTCATGCCGGCTTTGGTGCCAACGACTAATCAGCCCCACCAAGAAGCACTTACCAATGGGCCAGCACTGAACACAGCCTCAAGACCATACAGCACCCTGCCTACAAGACTTCATAACAGCCATAATACCCCGAGTGTGTATTCCCAGACCACCAGTTAAAGTCTAGCATGTGTTTACACAAGCAAAGTCACATTAAAAGTGATGCAATTACATTTCATTACAAAGTAATTAAAAGTGATGCCTTCTGCAAAATGTTCCTCCAATTTTACAACCATAAACTCTTGATCTTGCAGGTAACAGTGGGGGAAGTACAGAGAGGTTGGGTTTGGGTGATATTTGTGACCTAATCAACCTCGAGCTGCCACAGTTGAATGAAGCCCTGGCGCCCAACAGAACAAGCACACAGGTACAAAATTATGTGAACACGCAGAACAAATTTTTCTTTAACACAAAGCACAGACATTTTGTAATATATTGAGCCTTTAATAATAGTTGAAATACATAAACAGGAATTATGTATCACAAAAGAAACAAGTATGCAAATACATTGATGTACACATATAATGAGATTATGGTGCTTATTTGAATACTTGTTTTTGTGGTATGTAGCTGGGATGGGCCTGCCCAACCTGTACATATATTAATAAACCGACACGTCCTGGCTGTGAAATGTGTAGCGCAGACAGACCTGAAGGCTACACTGTTCCTGGCAACTACAGACCAGATGCTCTGGAACTAAGACGCATTCAACAGGAAAAAGAAGCAATAAGGCAGTACCAACAGGTGAGGCTTGCAAAATTCAATTGAGAAAGCATGAGCACATTTTGCACAGTAATTCTGCGTGCTACTACTGGAATATTCCACTTCGTTTTTTTTTTATGCTTGTGGAAATCATTGGAACAGATGCGTTTGGCTTGTTGCTTTTGCTGTTGGCTTATACATCTCATGCACACCAGCCATTTTACATCTACGCTCACACCCAGGTTTAGGACAAAAATCTCAGGATGCCACAGTAATTTGGTTTGTATCCATATAAACTGAATGAGAATGAATGGTAGACCTCTGTAGTGTATACAAATACTTTGGCGATTTTGAGAATATCAGAGAATATCAGCTGTTGAACAGTGTTGTATATGTTCCAAAATTTACAGAGAGCCTTTTTTCAAAATGTAGTGGTGAAATTCAGTGACGTTTTGATAAAACTTAAGTAGCAGCAGAATTTTCCTTTCATATTGTGACGTATGTCTGAGTGTAACAGATTATCAAAAAAGAATAATTGTAGGGTGAGGGACTGAAAAATGGAGGCAGAAGGCATTTTCACTGGAAGATCCAGTTATGATGTTTTGATTAAAAATTCTGAGGTAAAAAAGAAAACACATACATAGTACAAATCGTTCACAATGAGATCTAGAACATGCATTTAGAAAACAGACTGAAATTTCATTTCGTGGTGACTTTACGTATAAAAGTAAAAAAAAGGGTTCATTTAATTTCAGCAATTTTTATTCATCTCATTTGTTATCATTTAAAATGTTTTATTTATACATCAATATTATATTAGCCACTAGTGACCTTTCTCTTTTGAAATCATCATCAGTCATTGAAAAACCCATATCAGCTGAGCACTATTAAAGAGCTACTTTTAATAATCTCTAAGGGTTTTTGTGTAGGATAAAGCCTGAGTTCTGACTGACTCCTCAGTTTGAATCTCTTCTCTTTTGTCTCTATTTTTTTTAAGGAGAAAGGGAGAAGAGAGGAGCTGAGGGGCAACAACTCACTACTGCTCAACCTCGAGCAGGACTACTGACTCACGCGAGCACACACTTTCAGTGCATAATCTCAACTAACAAACCAGGCACACTCATACTCCAAATGCAGCTACAGTACAGCTGGTATACTGCACAACTTTATATGCCTGAGCAGTTCACTGCTAATGAATTTGATCCATGCCAACCTCATCCATTCGAGTGGAACTTTTTACAAAAGCTAACGTTAAAACCAATTCCAAAAACACCTTTATATTAAACACTGCAATATTCATACAGAAGGTCAATTGTATAATATTATGGCAAAGCCGTTACTTCACCTGGTCTAATGAGATGCTTTGTTGCGCTGTGTCTTGGTTTGAAACGTTATTCAGGTAAAGACTCATTTAATGCGCAGATGACATATACTGTTTATCTTTGTTAGCAGACGTAAGAAATGATTCTTACTGCACACCTTTTGCAAGAGTGTAGAGCATCCATTTATGTAACCTGTTTGATAGAAGTTCAGTCTGATCTTGTCTGACAGTGTCTTGTAAAAAAGTTTTAAATTCTCATATATTTGAGAGCGGAATGATTTTAGTCATGGAATTTTTGAAGTGACAGTTTCAGGTCAAAGATTATAGATGCATGCCGAGAAAACACATTGTATGCAATTTTTGCAAGTAAGCAAAAAGACCTAACTTGGTGAAAATGTTGTAGACCAAGAGAGTTTATTTGTTCATACTGTTAGAAGCATACTAATATTTTAGTTGGCAAAAAATATTCAGAAAGAGCATTTAGTAATTACCACAGTGCCCATGAGCAATGCATGTAACCCCAAGTTTCTTAATGAGGACTGGCAGTTAGTGCATTATGGATAAAATGCATCTGCTAAATAATGAGTTGGCTTTAACCAGTTTGAGAGGGGAAGGAACAGAGGTCGGTTCAGTTAGGGCTGTAATGTAGCATAACTTGTTTTGTCTGTATGACTGGGCTTGATTCCTTCATGTTAACTCAATTATAAAATAGCCTGGATTTTAGGAAAGACAAATGTCTATGCAAATTAACTATGTGACAAACTCAAATAAAGTTCTTTTAATAGGTACATATTCACACCTGGGTGTCTTCTGTTTGGTTTTTTTATATTTTTTGTGTGTGTGCATACACTGATATAAGTGTACACTGAATATAAGTAACAGCTCTGGTACGTTTTAAAGCCTTATGTTGTGTGATCAGTTTAATCATATAAGGTAAGTGTTTGCATTAATGTTGTATGTATTCATGAATATTGTGTAGACTTACAATTGCTTTTATGTAATTTGGGTGTCACTTTATTTTGTAGAATTCATGTTTTTAATAATTCTAATTAACTACATATGCTTTTATTTTTATAGACAGTAAAGGCACACACACACATATACACACACATGTATATATATGTCCACTGTCACACATCACTATTTCCCAAGGCAAATTATGCACATTACGACACAAACTCTAATCTAAACTAAGAAATGCTCAGATATGCCATTGGGATCTTGTAGGTTTTAGACCCTGTTTCTGTCACACCAATCTTCAAGTTACAGTCAGAAGTAACAGCACATGCAATGTGTTTTCCCTCACACAGTCTATCTATGAATGCCCATCCATGTTTGCTTCTTTAGTTCTACCAGCTGCTCTTTCTGTGTCTGTAGGCCAGAGAAGCAGAACGCAGAGAGAACTATGCACGCCTGGTGCAGATGGACGGACAGGATCTGGTTCCTAACCCAGAGAGAGTGGAGTGCAGGATCTGCTATGTGGAGCTTGAGCCTGGCGAGGGAGTCCTGCTCCGAGAGTGTCTCCACTGCTTCTGCAAGTAAGGAAGACAGAGTGTGCTGCTGTAGCATACGCATAGTGACATTTATTGTTCTGTATTGTCATGCAGTAGTTAAGAGAACCCTCTGTGTTTCTGTGGGTAGAGAGTGTCTGCGCTCTGTGATTCTGATGTCGGAGGATCCTCAGGTGGCATGTCCATACAGAGACGAGGCCTACGCCTGTGACTGCATTTTGCAGGAAAGAGAAATCAGAGCTGTGAGAACTCATTCATTTATGCCGCTTTTATTTTGTCTACAAAAAGACTGTTTAGTATTCACACATGGATGAGAGGTGTCTCTCACTCTGCGGATGTGACACTGTCTATGGTGCTAGAGCGCACTTGACAGGAAACCTGGAGCAATGCTGCTCTGAAAGGCTTTTAATGACAGTGCCATTGGTTAAAATGACAAGTGCTGTCAAAACTTACTTTACGGAATCATTTTGTAGTCTCATCCATGTATACCAGTATAATTGTAGTGTCATTGAGATACTATTATAATTTTTATAATTTTTTAGCTTTTAAAACTGTTCCGTTTTATACACACACGTGTGTGTGTGTATAAAACTTTATATACATATATATATATATATATATATATATATATATATATATTTACTGCTTTGTTTATTATATTAAAACTACTTAATTCTTTGTGCTATATACTTATCTCGC
>JAUZSZ010000095.1:22757698-22768155 GCA_034780575.1 Labeobarbus marequensis | reverse complement strand
GGGATAGATCACACACAAAAGAAAATTAGCCCATGATTTGCTCACCCTCAAGCTATAATACATGTATATGACTTTATTCTTTCAGATGAATACAATCGAAGTTATATTTTAAAAACAATTACTCTCCTGATTCTTCCAAGCTTTAAAATGGCAGTGAATGGGCTTTGAGATTTTGAAGTCCAAAAAGGTTCATCCATCCATCACAAAAAGGACTCCACACAGCTCTGGGGGGTTAATAAAGGCCTTTTGAAGTGAAGCAATGAGAGAGTTCATGAGAGAGTGGCATTCCAGAGGATGATGTATGTGTAGCGTAAGCTCTGGCAAAAAACAAATTTTGTTCACATAAACCATTCTCCTCCTGGCTTATACTGAAATCCTCTGACATTTTTATTTACAAATCCTCGGATTTGTGGAAGAGCACAAATATTTTTTAATATAACTCTGATTGTATTCATCTGAAAGAAGAAAGTCATAAACACCTAAGATGGCTTGAGTAAATCATGGGGTAATTTTTATTATTGGGTGAACTATCCCTTAAAGACAATTAAGAAATACCAGACAGGACATGTGAGAGAAAAAGAGGATGTATGGTCACCCTACTTCCCGGACTGATTCTTTCTCATGTAGTATGATGTAACATACACAGTGTCTTTCTCACTTGAAAATGAAGTGTTCCCTGAACCCACCTGAACAACACTGTACAAGAACTGTGATTAGTGCAAGTGAGAGACCTTCATCCATTCACATCCAGTAAACACTAGTGATTCCAACAGCAAGACGTGTGCATTGAGACAGACACCTCGATTCAAACAGCTAAACCCTAAAAATGTCCAAAAAAAAAAAAATCAGAATGCACACAAAGACACAGTGCACCACTTCTCACACAGCTCTTTAGTCGTGTGTGTAAATTTTATAGATAGTGTGAAATATTAAGAATATCCTTCAGTAAACAACGCTGAATAAAGACAAAGATGTAGAAGTGATCAAATCATGTCCACGTAGAACTCCTGAATTCAAGAAAACCCAGTGCGAGGCATTTGGGAGAAAACAGTGCACATTTTGGTCTGTTGAAAGTGTCATATTTCGGAGGATCTATATACAGAAGGTTCTATGTACACAATGTTATATATACAAGCCAAACGAAAGGGAACATAACCTCGTCCTTCTACGCCTAATATAGGCTTATACCCACATTACACCTGCCAGGTATCACATGCTACGCTGGGTACCATCCTGTGTTGACTCCCTGTAAAGATCTGATGGCTGATGCTTGTGAGGAATTCTAAAGTCCAATAAATAAATGAGCATATGAATTTAGCTAGCTTTCACAAAAGATTTCGACACGATGAACGATGGGATTTGATTTGTTAGGGAATACTGTTCATTAAGCAGTGAAGATAAATGGACTATAATCTCACAGATGAGAATTTGGCACTGTAGTTCTTGGAGAAAACAGACAGGAATAAGGCTCAAGGGGCAAAGAGCCAATGTACCAGGCCCTATCGTAAGGACACCCACAAAAAATGTCTAGGGCCTTGTAAATTTAAAGGATGGCCCTGATAATTGGTGCAGGTTTTCCAAGAACACCAAGAAGGATCCAGCTGTGCTGATTTGGCAGTAACTGGAAAGGGGCACCATTTTTTTGCTCCTGCCTTTTTGACACAATTTGCTTGCGATAAAAGCATTTCTTGTGTCAGTGTAATCAGTGGTAATAAGTTTTCATTTCCTTTACTATTTGCACTATAGATATTAATGATGTGGAATGGGAAAAGAAAAATATCACTGATGTGTTGCAGCATCAGATGAGACAGACAAAAATGACTTGACTTTACTGCATAGCATAAACATGAAACAGGGCAAAAGAATAGATTTTGTTGATTAAAGCAAGAGATGTGTTATTGCATATGAAAATTCAACTCAATTTTTTTTTACAATACAAAGAAAAGAGGGTGACAGGATATCTTAAGTGTTTTCCCTTTGGCTATATCTAACAAACATTGCTTCCCCTGAATGAAATGTGTATCGTTTCCTGCACTGCACCGCAGCTGCACAGCTTCACACACCTATCTGTCTAATCTGAGTTTTACAGTGACCACAAGAGAGTCAAAAACACTATTCAGACAGAAAGACAAAACTAACAAAAGATGGAAAATAAAGCATTTGTCAATGAGTTTCTCCCTGGGAATTAGTAAGTGGGGCTGATTCCATGCTCCTGTGATAAGAGCAATAATGAGAAGAGATGAGAGAGAAGGTGGACAGGGATGAGACAGACTGCAGGGTGCAAAGACCAACAAATGTAAGTGTGCGTATGTGAACATCATTGAAGTCGGGGCGCAGCAGATGGGTACAAAATCCACCTCGTGGAATGAGGGAAAAGAGGCTGGAAAAGACAGAGAGAAGATAGAGAGAGGAGGAGAAGGTTTGGTGCAGGTGTGTCTCTGATCTCTCTCTCCTGTAAGGGTGTCTGAAGGGTCAGATCTGGAGAGAGGAGGAAGGCATAGTCTATTGTGCTCATCACTGGCACCTTCACATTGGTCATCAGCTGGTCAGGTAACTGTGCAGCTCCCTTGAATTTATGCTCAACACCACTCCTGAGTGGTTGCCTGGCAACAAGAAAAGCAGGAGGAGGTTTTGTAAAGGCAGCAGGTGAAAAAAATGCTCTTCATCACTCAAGGTTGTTGCTCAATGTAACATTGAAGAAAATGTAGACATTTAATAAAAACATTTATAGATTGTTCTAGATTCATTTTTCAAATTTTGTCTTCTTGGACTGTAGACATTTTAACCAACTCATGAGGCAATTAATAATGATAACATTTAAGTCATTTAAAAGCCATGTTTACATAAAAAATAAATAGCAAGTAATAAATAAAACAGTGTTAATAATACTAAAATATTAATAGTTTTATGTGCCTTTTGACTCAAATAAATAAGACTTTGAAATAAGGTTAAATTTCAATGAAATAAACATTAGTTAATGCATTAACTAAAAACAACAATTTTAAAGCCTTATTAATCTTGGGTAATGTTCATTTATACATACGTATTAAAAACACTTCTATATAGTAAGTACAATATTTTAAGCTTTATGTTTAACAATAAAATATTATGAACATGACAATGAAAAATATTTTTTTTATCAATTAACTTTTTAAATTAATAAATAGTATAAAATTATAGTTCATTATTAGTTCACGGTATCTCATGCATTAACAAACTGAACCTTTATTTAGAAGTATTTAATTTAGGAACCAATTTTCATTTCTCACTATTAGTTAGTTGCTTATTAGCATGCATAGTACTAGAATATTGACCATTTATTAGTTCTTATAAAGCACATAATAATGCCATATTCTGAATGACCATATTTTAGATCCCTTAATCATACAACATATTTAAACTTCACATTTACCTTACCAACTGTTAAAGGAATAGTTCACCCAAAACTGAATCCTGAACATAAAAGAAGATATTTTGAAGAATGCTGGTTGATGGTCCCGATCGGCTTCGGGAAATGGGGACCAAAAAGTAAATGGGGACCAACAGCTGTTTGGTTCTTCAAAATTCTTCAAAATATGTTCTTTTGTTTGGAATGACATGAGGGTGAGTAAATGATGACAAAATTTTCATTTTTGGGTGAAGTATCCCTTTAATAAGCAGAAAATTAAGAGTTTATTGAGGCAAAAGTCGTAGTTAATAGTTGGTTTATAGTGAGAACTGGTCGCCAAACTAGAGTGTGACCAGAAATCCAATAATGCCCCCCATTTCTGAATTAGTAGCAAACTGATGTTAGAGTGAATAATCATAAATTTCCTTTTCTGGTTAGTAATGACTGGTTAGTCTAGGGTAACTGAATTTGCTTCTACCTCCAGCGTTACCTAGTGTCTGCGAGTCAAGGTCGTCATCAATGAACTCCTCGCCTTGAATGATATTCTGCGTGTCCTCACTGTGATTGACAGGGCTGGTCATTTCCTGCTCCTTCTCATTGTGCATCTGGGCGTAGACGTTTCGTCCTGGCAGTTTTCTGAAACGCAGCCAGGGACGCGTTAGGCTGCTCTCCTCTGGCCTCAGCAAGGAACCATGGTTTTTGTAGTTTTTCCTGTCACAGTTTTGTAGTTCATGTTCTGTTATATAATCTGGCTGTCAGTTAGACATGTGGGGACTGAACATGCATTCTTCAGTGATGGGGTGTGACGGGACAGTGAATATCCATAGCATTATCAAAAGATTACAGTTTTTCTAAGAAAATCTGTGGTTCCTGCATACATGTGTGTACCATGCAATTCGGTGATGGGCAGCAAGACAGAATGGGTGTGCATGTTATTCATTTGGAAATAGGTTGAGTAATTTTCCCTAATAACCCACCCAGGAATGACAGGGAAGTCTTCAAAAAACATAAAATATTACTTTTTTAAATTGCAGCAATAAAACCTGAAGAAAAAGGACAAACCTTTTAAATTTGAAGAGTATGAATGCTGCAGCAGAGATCAGACTGATGAGGAGAAAGACAGCTAGAGCCCAAACACCTGGACCTGCTGCAGCCAGACGAGAACCTGCAGAAGAGGAACATCTCTGATCATCACGCTTTACTTCCTTTATCATAACTATCATAACAAACGGTTGCCAACATTTGCAATAAATTTCATTCAAAATTTGATTCTGCTAACCTGCATATCATTAGCGCCTGTAATGCCACAGGAATTAAAGGGATAGTTTATGCTTGATTAGATGAATTTTCATTTTTGAGTGAACTCTTTAACCATCACCTGTCTCTAACGATAACTATTTACTTACCAAACACGAAAAAAACTAAACAAATTCAAATCACACAAATCACACACAATGTACACACCTTGTGTGGATGAAGGCATTTGTGTGGCTGTGACACAAACAACAGTAAAACAAACAAAAAAATTTCACACATTTTAAAATGCCTAAAGATGAACTAAAAATATACACGGAACAAATGATGTTTAAAAGAAAGTTTACAATAAAGAAAACTTAAACATGCATGTGTTATTCAAACCAAAGAGCACTGCGACTTTGACAGCACAAAACTCAAACAGAAATGCAAGCCAACAGAAGCATACATATGAAGAGTATATGAAGTCAACTGTACGTAACAACTAGATCAGAAAACAGAAAAGAAACAAGACATTATTGATTTATTTTTCCCCTTTAATTTCTATCTCTGCATGAGCAGATTAATATACTTAAAGAGTAACGATGACACTTCTAAAAGCAAGAGGTAAAGTGACGCACCAGTCTCTGTTGTGCTGGCAGACACATCACTAGTGATAGATCCTTTGAAATACATTAGTTATGTTTTAGTAATTATTTATGAAGGGCTTGCTGTAATGCTAAAATTGTTAAGTGACTCACTGACATACTTTCAAGATGGGCATGAATGTGAGTGTCTGTCAGGTGCTGGAATCTGTTTTATTTTGCTCACCTCTATCTGAGTCTGCCAGAGTCACCAATACTCTTAACCCTCCTCTCACAATGAAGCTCACGTTGTTCTCACTCAGAACCTGCTTTATGGTGGGAACACGCTACGCAAATGAAGAACACAAGAACATAACAGTTAAATCCTAACAAATATCACTTCGAAATATTCTTACAATTATATGCTACTTTATTACAGTTTGTGTCTTAGTAATCAGAGTAAACCACAGTAAACAAGAAATGAATTCCCTGACTCGTCTACGGTTTTTACTGTTTACTTCTAATGCAAACAGTATCTCCAGGTGGTTTGTGGATGTCTTCATTTTAGGTCACTTTATCAAGAGTTTTTATTGCTAGACTAAGGTTTTGCTGTCTGAGAATGTATCTCTTCTCGTTCGAGTGGCATCCCAAGTAAAATGATGCATCTACCTTATCCACAAACACACTCCTTTTCACTGGTGTGCTCTCTTGAGGAAGAACATAGAGGTCTGCAGTGGTGGGAAGGCTAGGCTTTACCATGGTAACCAAAGAGTCCTGAGGAACGCCTGTGAGCTATTAGGCAAAGAGCGCAACATGATAAGTACATTTAAAATTGTTGTTTTGCATAAAACAAACAAAGCTATAGTGTTTGTGTGTTTATGATTGAGACGAGAACCTTTGCAAGAATCTTGGTTACGACTTGTCCCACATCTTGTCTCCATTCAGGGATGTTTGGGTTAAAGCGATCCAAATTACGACTGAAACTCAATGGGATGATCTGGAAATGATCTGAAGAGAGACATTATATTATGAACAAGGTATAACAAACATAAGTTTGTTATAACAAGAGGCGAGGTAGACAAAGACTTTCAATCAGTGTCAAACTCACAAAACCTTGTTACTCCAATAACTATTGCAAAGGATATGGGTTTGGAATGACATGGAGGTGAGGGTATGTACCTTTAAAACTTTCATATGACATGAAGAATGTGAAAAAGACTCATATAACCAGTTGAAAAGATGTGATCTCAAAATAAAGAGCCGAAAATCTTCCAGGCAAGTCATAATAGTTCTTCTTCATTTTGCATTCAAGCTGAACATTGTCTCTGAGGGAGACTGTCATTTCTGCTTTCCAAGCATGACCTCATCCCTATCACACCACACTCATAAATATTCAATTCAGCCCTGGAATCACATGAATATTTCAGTTCTATTTAACACTGTCATTACAAGAAAGAAACAGGGTTAGCCCTCAAGCTGGATTTTAAACACAAATCGAGAACTTTAACAGTATGCATTGATTGTGGCATTAGTTCCCAAACTGTATGAAACAGTGATCCTCTGAATGATGTTTAATTATATACAATCTCTGGTTGTCACGAGGCCCAGATTATTCATGTAGAACGTGCAGGGAATAAAAAAAAACATAACACACTGGCTTACTGATGCGCAGAGCAATTTAACACCACTTGCTAACATAAAAATATAACACAAAACAGAAAAATAAATGCTATTTAAAAATATTTAATTGCAATAACTGGTCTTTTTGCAATTAAAAAGCACCGACATATAGCGAGTCCCAGCTCGCAGACCTTTTGCGGAAATAAAAGAACTAGAACTAGAATAATTTTGAGGTATACTGAAATTCCCCCGGTGCTCAGATGGCCAGTCCGCACCTGGTGCTGTACACCATCAAGGGGTGATTTATCTTACCGTAGACAATGACAGTCTTGCTGTCCTGTACCATGGATCGACCATTAGAAGCCTGAACCGTCACAGGAACTTCCCCCTCCTCTGAGAACCTTGTTATCAGACTGTTCTCCAGGGTCAGCTTTGGCTGTCAAGGGGAAAGACACATCATACATATCTATATAAGTGTAAAGGCACCACTTTCACAGCTATAACTGAGCCTTTAGGCATAAGCATCTCAAATTAATTCCAGGTCAGTTTCTTCAATATTTATACATGGATGAGACTACACACATACTGTATATGCACTCATTAAAATTAATCTTAAAACTTCTCATTACAATCCCACATATGTATGCATATAATCTTATATGCAATGCAAGTGAATTTATTACATACCCGCATTATATGCCATTTTTAGCTCTAAAATACATTATTTCACACTATTTTGTTTTAAAGTCAGCATAATACTTTTAATAATGCACACAAACACCTAATATACACACCTTATATAAAACAGAAAAACATGAGCTTCTGCAATAGTATTTATGGCAGTCCCCTAAAAATCATGTATTACGAGTACATTTTTATAGAATAATATTAATTACCACAGAGTACCTGAAGGTTATCTCCAATCCACCAGTAAAACACAGTAAGGTTTGCCTCAGTGGGGAGCACTATAGCTGTTAGATTTACTTCTTGATTTCTGCCAGCAATTGGGACCACCTCCAGATGGACATCTTGAAGAGGAGCTGGAGAGAAAGTGGGATCAGAATAGAAAATATAGACTCTCAATGTCTTGAGATAAAACAACATATATATAGTGTGCAGAATGTGTTCAAGTTACATCAACATTTGGTCAAATCTGAGGTTTCTTTATGCAGATTTCACGTGGGCCTGATTGTGAGTTATGATTTAGTAAAAACCTTTCAACCTCACAGTATTATAGATCATACTAATCATTATGTTCCAAAATTTTATGCAGCAGCCTTTGAACCCACTTGACTCTCATTCATTTCTGAAGATTTTACTGACCTGTGACCTGGATGTAAAGTGTGGCTTGGTCATGTCCAGCAGAGTTCTCAGCCTTCACATTCACACGGTAAACACCTGGCTTCTCATAACGGTGCTGAATGGGTTCATCTGTGACAGTCAGGTTTTCATATATAGCCCTGACACCGTCCATTAAATCGACCTGATATCTGGTGCTGGTGGTGTCACCCTGAAGAGGGAAGTACAAAGAAACAAAAGTTAAAGATGCCTACAAATAAGTAGAACGTTTTTCCTTGCCTGTAAATCTTTATATTTTCTATTCAAAGTTTTCTTACATTTTGGCATTCAAATTATAAGAGTTGTACAAAAAATCCATATACTTCACCTGTTCCTGATGGACAATAAAAGTGATGTCATCACCAGGTGCCACGGCCAGCATCTGTCCTTTGATGCCCAGCTGCAGACCTCTAGGGGGCAGCAGAGGGCAGGAATGCTGCTTCGCACTCTGTTCTTTATTCAAGCCACCCTCACAAACATTAGCGATGACCGTCCGGTAACTACAACAAGACAACACAAGCCATGATAGCCTTTATTTGTTTTTATTTGCCTTAAACTAAAAAATCCATCTGATGTGGCCTGGATTTAAACTGTATAGTGGAGTGTTGTGGAAAAGATACATTTCATCCTTAAAAAACCTACAATAATTTGCTTCAAGAGGTGGATAAAACATCTGTATAATGTGTCCAGAAAGGTATTGCCTCAAAAAGACTGCTAAACAAACAACTTTTTTGTCAGTTTCTGCTCTACTTAAAAAAAACTCAACATGGCCTTGATGCACACACATTTTTTGAGTCTTTTTGATTAATATTTTGGAAGCAATGAAATCTGATCTGTTTGTTAAATCTAGTCAATCCTGTATACAGTCTTTCTGCTTTGGTTGCTATAGTAATAATGTCAGTGAGAGTATTGTCAGTGTAAAAACTGCTCAAGTCTATCACAGTGTTCATGAAGCATAACATAAGTAACAATCATGCAAACTGTTGACTTGTTCACTCATTCATTATGCACTACATAGTCACACAGTTTGCTATCCGGATGTGCCGCTGTTTTCTGGGTCCAAACACTCGATCAGAAGCGAAAAGAGAACAACGAACGGTACTAATATACAGTAGAACTACCGAAAAATCATGATCCTAAACTTTATCTCCAATAGCACAATCTCAATTGGCCAGACTGTGATTCATCTTTCCAGAATCGTAAAAATATTGGTGTCTGAGTCACCGTGAGCCTGGAGACTATAGTGTACACCATGAAAAACTGAGCTATATATGTGTTATAAATGAGTAGTGCTCATAAATGGATGTTGAGATAGTATTCTCACTTGAAACGGAGTGGTGGTTTGTTAACAAGCGGAAATGGGACAAAATAACTGTATCTACACACAGCTTCAGGTAATATTGTGCACTATGACATTTCATGTGTTATGTGACCTGAATGATGAAAATCTGATCTGACAATTCAGATGACACATTCCAAAAAAATATCTGATGTCAAAAGACGTGGACATGGTACTGATTTTATCTGCCTGTCTGAACAAAGCTTGTGTGCTCATCTAAAGTGTCTATGATATGCATGTGTGGGTGTTTTCTGTAGTGGCATTTACTGTGCTTGTTCAGTGTAAAAATGCCCTGCATTTCCTCATGTTCAGCATTGTATTACCCTGTGCTGGACTTATAGCTGTGTCCTAAGTGGCAGTTTTCAGGTGGAGCATCAGGATCATGCCAGAAGTCAGGATAACAGCGATCCCCCTCTAACCTGAGGCTGGGAGCACGCTCAAAGCCGTAGTCACTGAGAACAGACAGAGAGACGTAAAGCTCTAGTTTTAGCCCCACATCTAATTCACAATGCATTGTACTGGGATGTGAAAGTGAAGTAAAGAGTGTCTGTTACAGCAAAGGCATCTGTGTATAATTGCAATTGGCTTGAAATGTGCAAAGGTTATCTCTCGGTTTCATACCAGGCAAAGTCTCTCTCTGTGCACTGGCAAGGTTTAGCTGTTAAAGCTGATGTATAGCTCTTTCCTTTAATGCAGAACGATGACTCTTTCCTCCTCCTGTACATTTGCTCCTGGCCCATGATGCATTTCTCTCCCTGTTGGAGAAAACTTGCCATGAGTCTTCATTTGAATAGTAAATTGATTCACAACCTAAATGAAAATTTATTTCCATAACAGAAGAGTTAAAATTAGTTGCTGGAAATATTTTTGCTTAAGAAAATATGGCAATTAATTATTATTATTTATTTTTTTATTAATCTTTATATCGTCTACCTTATTTTCTTCTCATGAGTTT
>JAUZSZ010000095.1:22706990-22719806 GCA_034780575.1 Labeobarbus marequensis | reverse complement strand
ACACACACACACACACACACACACACACACACACACACACACACACACACACACACACACACACACACACACTTGCATTTTCCTGTAAGTATGATGCTTCTCTTCCAACATCTTTCAGAGTGATTACTGTTCTGATTTCCGCTTTGACTCTCCCATTGAGAAAATGAGAGGGGGTTATTAAGAGATCAGTAAGAAGAGCCCAGAATAGCTCAGGGATATATGGGAAGGGTCCCCACAGCCAAGACTCAGTGTGTGCATTTCAACATGCACAAAAATCAAAGAAACAATACAAGGCAGATGCAAGGCAAAACAGGAATTTCGAAGGCACTAAAATAGTATTGTTGGATTACAGAGTGATTTTGAGGTCAATCATATGTCAGTCATGTCATGATCAGTAAGTGTGTATGAATGATGCACTTTCTTTTTCTCTCTTCTGCTAGCCAGTCTTGAAAAGTGGCCCACTGGAGGCCCAGTGTTGTTCTGCTCTTTTGTTTTTTGTTTTTGTCATCATAATTGCCTCATTCATCCTTTGTTCATTATTGATTTCCGAAATAGTACAGTGCTACATTGCCAGGGACCATACTGGGCAGTGCTACTGGGAAAAATCCTGATTGTGCCACAAAAAACAGAGTGAGGACAAAACGCACCAGTCACAAATAGAGACAAATGCACAGCCCACAGCACACACACCCAAACTTGAATGTACAAACACAAAAACTTGGCCACTTGCATTACACAAAAACGCATATTTTCTCATAAAAACACCTTGTACACAGCCAGCGGTCAGACAGAATTTGTGTTTTACAATGCAAATACATGAATATGGGCTTCACAGACCAAACAAATATAAAACTAAAAGAGAAAGCAGCCTTATTTAGGAAAAAAATGTTAACACTGGACTCTATCAGTCCCCTCTTTCCTCCTCTGACCCTTTACTGTCTAAGGGTGTCTAAAAAGAACATGTCTGTCTGTCAAAGTATGCTGCATTAATGCTTGCTGGTGTTGCACAAATGTTTTGCTGATTTAAATGTGGCTGAAAGTGCCAACATCGCTGTTTATCTATAAATCTTCTTAATCCCTCGTCCTCACTGTTGCATGTAATCAATTTCTAAAAAAAAGGGAGGAGGAATAGAAAAGGTTCATTAAACGTTTACACAATGCTCTCTTGAAAGTTGACCTGGTGTTGTTTGTCTTGATAAGTATATTTGTGCAGACTGAAATTTCATTATTTTATTTTATAGTCTAGAGAAGCAGTAAATATGGTTTTTGCCATTTAGAAGTCATAATTTCGAACTAATTTATTCTCTATATCTTGGAGCACCTGTGGCTTATTATTAAAGAGACTAGTTGAACGGTGAGCCTGTACGCTCAAGTGAGCTAATGCAAACTACCTCTCTGTTATAACAGACCTTTAATCTTCCACAGACATTAGTCATTATAAACATTGACTAAAGCCCAATGAGGCATCCACTAGGTGTGGTGAAAGCTATTTCAGTATGTCCTTCAAGGCCTGTAGACCTTTAATGAGGTAAGGAGCTTGAGGGCTAACAGACCTACCTCTTAATACATGGGTCAGGCACAGTCAGCAAATACATTCATGTATATCAAAATACTACAAAGAAAACATGCAAGACTGACAGTTTGTTTACTCCACATATAATTCCTTCATGCACAGGCAGGTAGACACAAACAGGATGCATTCTGAATCCCTACAGCTGACTTTACAAAAGGTGCTTGTATGAAGGGCTCCATCACTTATTTTTGTACCTATCACCTATTGTCGATGTCCGGATTGTGACATTTCAAAGAAATATCACATCAGGAATAAGCTGATTGGATGCATGGTGAGAGATACAGAGCTGTTCTGTGGTGTGATACTGAGATGTGTCAAGTATCACATTAGATTGAGAGCCACCTCTATGTGCGCATGTAAGTGCATTTGTGTGTCTTAGTCGTGCGGCTGTTATAGATGGACCATCTTAACTGAAATATTTAGACTGTTATGGAGGTGATCTTTTAAAGCACCTCAGCACTCTTTTTAACACCATATACCTTTTTCACCTCTTGTCTTTTCTACAGTTTGCTGATGAATTTTAAATGAGCAGGTCAAAAAAGAGAGATGAAATATAGGGGAAATGCAAGTTTCATGTCCCTCTGTCTTCAACCATTACATGAACTACTCATAGGCTAAAAATATACTCGTGTGGTCAACACTTCCTCATAGTGAAAATGTACTACTGCTCATAAATGACCCAAAACAAGGGTCAAACCAAGAACATCTACAGAAGGAGTAAAGAGCTATTCAGAGTCACAGCAAGTGCTCTGCTTTTTGTTAACCTGCAACAGATCAGTAATAACTGCATTCAATTCACTAACTATTCTAATTGCACAGCAAACAAAACAATGCTTCTTTAAACAGCAGATATTATGAATGAACATGACCCTGATACTGAAAAGCAAGCAAAGACACTTGTTGGTGCCAATGAATGGATTTAATTTATTAGTGAATAGAGCAGATATACATAAGATGTCTTAGCAGTTTTTGACACTAAGATTTATTGCTAAAAATACATTTTTTAAAACATATTATGGTAGGACACTGCAGATGTTTGCAGGACAAATAAAAATCTACTGAACCAAATAGACCTTATTGTTGAGCCCTGTTTAATAGTTTTGACTTGGAAAAGATAATAAAAAATTCAGTGGAGAAGGGGAAATAAAATGAAAGAATAATTGGTGGTGACATGGCCTGTATAATGAGTTGTTTTTTCAGGTCAGCAGAGGCTGTCATGCAGTTTGAATAGGCTAATTAAGATGGTGACAGAGGATTGATGAAACACATTCAAGCTCACTAAAACAGAGTGAAGTCTGGCACAGTGAAGCGCACCACCATAACACACCTCTTTCCTACCATAACTATGCAGCATACAGCTCTGGTCTGAGCATTTCTATGGCTACAAATGAAAACGATTAAACTGGAAATGATGCAATATTTTCCATGTTATGGCTTGACAGGCTTATTCTAATGACAATATCTGCTTTCATTAAAGTCAAAACATGACTCAGCTCTCTAGAGGCTTGTTAAGCTTGATTGAGTCATGTTCACAACTTGTATGAAACGAAGGCACGAGGGAAGAAAAACAATTCTTTGTTAGTTTTCAGAGAATGTTTTTCATGTGCTTCACAATGAGAACTTGGCTGGCTAGGAGCTGAGCTGAACTGATTTATGGAGAAAAATGAGGCACTTCATAACACATATAGTAATATTTCTATATTTCCTCTGCACTACACACAAATATAATGAACTATATCTACTGTATCTGGTGTTAATTGTTCATGTTTTTTTTTTTGGTTAAATGTTTGTCTTTTGATTATTATATTCTGTACATTTAGTCAATATTTAGCTATGCCATTCATTCATTCCATTACTTTTACTAAAAATCTAAATTTGGTGGAAAATATTATTTCAGCTTATGTGCAAAAGCAGATGTGTACCAATATTTATTAAAAACAATTAATCACACAAAAAATTATGCAAATTTTCATTTGTCTTCATTAATGTTTCTAAAAACATCTTATTAATAATACGTCTGTCATAAACATACCTTTTGAGGCAATAAATTATGGTAGTAGTAAAATATGTTGTAAAATATTTTAGTCCACTTTCAAGTCAACAACTTTGGTTTATTCATTAAAATATCGATTTACCACAGTAATTAAAGAGAAAGTTTACACTTCATTTATCTTGAAAGAGTAGTGGAGCACTTAATATACGCAGAAACAATGGTGAAAAGCTCAACCCATCAATCTCCTTACAAAACAAACATGTCTAGTCGTTTCTGGTGAGAGATCTGTTATAAAGAAATGAGTGCAGATAAGCACTCATCTTTGCTTTTAATTTATCTTCTCAGTCTCCCAGCCCATCCTTCACACACCTTCCAAAAATCCCACCTTTCTTTCTCCCTTCCCGCTTCTGCAACATCATCCTACTTTTGTTCATCGGAGGCATAAGCTACAGCTCGCTCTCTCTCGCTCATACACACAAATACATGTTGAAATGCTGGTTTATGCACCAGTGCGTAGCATTGCTATGGAAAACATCCACACAGTTGTGTCCAAGCACACGTGTGGTCTGTCTGATTTCATCTGGTGAGGCGTCTCACGCTGCATACTGATACTCTCTGTTATGCATATTTTCTATGTGTAGTTTGTTGGTCAGTAAGACAGCTGCATATGCATTATGCATGAAAAGCATGTTTTGCCAGACTATGGCAGGTGTGGTAGTATTATGGCGTACAGCAGGAAGGATGCTATGGCATGTTATGACAGGTCACAGGGTGTCAGTGTAAGCTGTACCTCGCTCAGGTACGGTGCAATAATGACAGTGTATCGCACAGTATGGGGTGCCAACAGGAATCTGATGTTACAAATATCAAAAACAACATACTAACTAATTTGATTGCCAGATGAATGTGCAAATATAAGCAATCAGGTGAAGATTCATGTAGATGCACATGACTTTAGTGCTTGTGTGTGCATGTACATCTGGTCCAATATAAAATGAGTAATAATTCATGTTGCATGGCACTCTTGATTCATCTGGATTTGGAGCTGTTGAAATATTGAACTGACGTAAAGTGTGCTCGGGTGCACTGGACTCCTGACTGAGCCCAGAGCCAGATAAACAACGCTCAAGGTCAGTCTGGGGCTGTTTCCAAGTCTTTTGCTTTTTTTTTACCCTGAATGAGTTTACACCATGACCTTTAATCATATAGTACTTAATAAAAACAACCTTTTTATATTTAGTAATAAAAAATTGTTTATAAATAAACACACTACTGTTGTTCAAAAGTTTGGGGTATATTATTTAAAGAAATAAACCTTTTTATTCAGCAAGATCAATTACAACAAACTGGTTTTACAGTGTTTTTTACTGTACTATTGTAATACAATAAATGCAGTCCTGGGTGAGTTTAAGATACTTCTTTCAAAAAAAAATAAAAATGCAGTAGCGTATGCTGTGAACAAAAGCAAAGCCTCAGAGTCTCATTTATTTAACAAAAAAAGTAAGAAAGATCAAGTTCATCTGAAAAATCACAAAGGAACAACCCCCACCCCTCTGGACCAACTGGTGCCTACACAGCCTGAACTTTACTTCCACCAGCACCACATCCCTTCATTTTGTTTAAAGCTTTTTTTGTTCCTGCTAATTGTATTTAGTCTTTGTGTCACTGAGTCTTCACTCAGCACTAGGACAAGAGTACAGACAGCATCTAGGCAGTAAGACAGCATTTGCACTTTGCGTCTTTATTTGCAGCATTTGTATGTCACTGTCTGTACCAGGTAGGCTATTTTAGGTAAACTTAAATTGATATTTTAGTGTACTGAAGTTTTGATGTATTTATGATATATATGTTTTTAAAATTGTATAATGTTGGTGATAAAATCAAATGTTTGCTTATTTGCAGATCAATATACATTAAATGTCTGCACTAATATTTCTCATTATTGCTGAATAATGACTAGTCTGATTAGTGCTGGCTAGAATGAATATATAAACATGGCTCACTGAGTCTTCCGTAATGTTTGACAGCTTCTCAAACACATTCAAGATTAGAAGAACAGAAGAACATAATTTCAGTCTGAAACTATTTTCACTATAAGGTTATGGAATAACACTAAGAGCTAATTATTAAGAAAATGTACCACAGGTCACACCAAATGTGAGACATGTGGCACCAATCTGAAAGATAATTATGAAGATGAAGCAGGAAATCTACTAAGGTAGAATTCAGTCAGTTATTAAAGGAAAACAGTTTTGTGACCTTTAGAAGTTGGGCAGGATTAACAAGACTCCTTGCTATTGTGTGGAGCTTGGAGACTGTGTGTCTTCTACACAAAATGGTATACACACACAAGCACACACACACACACACACACACACACAGCCGCAGGCTCACTGCAGCACGTGCAGAACATCAAAAGAAGCTCTGCATGCAATCCCACGATCATGTTCATAACATTCATAAGACACATCAGAAGGGTCCAAGAAGTCATAAACTATAGGCATTTCTACACATTTTATAAATTCTTCAACAGGGAAAATTGACAGCATTCATGATGAGTAATATTAGAGCAAATTGAAAATACTATTTCTTTCTTTTCTTGTACATTCGCCTAAATCTGGAAGTCTGAAATGAAATAAAAACATTTTTAACAACAGGCATTGATATGAATGCAAGAAACACAGAGGCAAGCTATATGTCTGTATGACTGGTTAGATGATCTATAATTCAATAAAGTATACAGATTTCACAGCATACACTGGGAAGTAAACTTCAAGAAAGCAAAACATATAAGGAGTCAACACTGAAGACTATTATCCTCTATAGCGTACTTACAGATTAATCATGTTTGCATGCATTCTGGTAGTGATTTCAATTCAAATTTATATACTAAAAATACACTAGATAAATGCACTCTATGAATAAACTCAAAACTGTTACATTTAACTTGCTAGCACAAGAGATAAAATGACTAGCATACAGATAAATAACAAGGACATCTGAGATGAAGAAAAGGAGCTGTTTTGTATGAATGCATGCACTGTTTTTAAAAAAAAGTTTTAAAGTCCACCCCTAAACATAACCATCATTGTGGTGTTCTGTAAGCAAACTGTATGAAAACACACTAATGAAATTGTACAAATTCATGCAAAATCACCACATATTCAACAAACATAAAATTGTTACGAACTGCCATGTTGTGTTGCTGCTGCTATTCATTTGCTGAAACATGTCAAGCGAACTATCATTATTCAAGAAATTACAATAATGGCCAAATGATTAGCCTTACAGCTTATGTTTCATCAGAAGGGTAACAATGTTATCTGCCTTTACCTTAATTTGTAGTTTAATTTGCATTAATTTCTGTCACATTTATCACTAATGTCAGTCTTTTGACCTAAATGGAGACAAAACGTCAGATTTAAATAGGTCCTTTCTACAGTGCTGCCATTATGTGAAACTCTTTCCATTCTCTACTTGATCCCCAGCAGGCTGCTTTTGATTCTAATAACAGTCAAACAGAGGCTAATGTGAAAAAGATACTTTGTATTCATCAAGACAGCAAACCGAAGTTCTACAGGTTTGTCTTCAGGAATGTGTACATGTGTGTGACAGGGTTGCGTGATAAACATGCAATCTTGCATCTTTATCACATTTTACTGTTAAACCAACGAGTGGGTCATTCCGTATCTGAAAATACATACTCAAACAGATATGCTGAAGTGCAGCATGTGACATTTAGCAGAGAATAATGAGAGCACTTGACAGAAACTAAACCTACTTTGCTGATTCCTCCATCCCTCTTCTTCTCTCTCATTCCTCCTACAGCTCTTTTCTTTAAAAATATCTTTTCATTCTCCTCCATAACGTTTTTACTTAGTTATTATTTTTTAAATGCTCCAGTTATTCACTTAATTGTGATCATTAATAAAAGCAACATCACTACATTGTCAAAGTCTCTTTTGATGTTAGTTTTAGCTTCCTCTTGTTGTTGTCTGTGTGAATTCTTGAAACATCAAAAAAGATTACATTTTTTTTATATCTTATATAGTATTTTTTATATCTTATATAGTCTTCAATCTATGTAAAGCAAACTGATCTAATTTAACTGATCTGATATAATTGATCCTATATTGTTTTCAGTAGACTACTATATGATTTGTATTGTGTAATTATTACATTTTCTAGTATGTATTTTTAATTAAATTTTCTTTAGGGTGACTTGTAACATCTTGTCCAGGGACTACAGATGAAAAATAGCTTTTGGCTAATTCTGGTACATTTACAGATGTACAATGCCCCTGTCAACTAAAAAAAAAAAACAAGCAATGGAAATCTTTCCCAAGGACAATCAGTGCGAACATCTTCACTCTTACTGGATAAAATCCAACATATTGAAGCTGTCACATAATTCTCTATTTTATAAAATTGTTATATTTTGCCACACAACTCTTTTGTCCACAAAAAAAACCAAAAACAAAACACTAAACTTTCTATCTTAGATTCTAAGATAAAGCATTCGCAGTGTTCTCAAGGCTGGCTTGATTTCCTAAAGAAACACTATTCTATTCAATATTTTTATCCACGAAGAAAGGAATATGAAAGCAGTAAAACCAAGATGAAGTCAGGCAGAGAAACATGGGGACAAGCTCTACAAAAGAGCCTGGAGGCCAGTGGCGTAAACACAGGGTAAAAAGAAAAAGAGGGAGAGATAGAGATAGAGAATGATGGTGAATGAAAGAGAAGGAAGACGAGTGACGGGAGCAGGCTGAGCCCTGGCCTCCCAGTCATGCACAATGATTCCAGTTCAGGAACAAATTGGCCAATTTTTCATGGCATGCCCCTTGGCAGCCTCATCTATTTCAGCTTTTTGTATTTATTTTCAGATTTCAGACTGTGGCAAGCATTCATCCAGACTGAAGAGACAGTCTACACAACTACTCTGGTTTCGGCTCATGTTCACACACAACCTGCTCTCAGTCAAATCGCTGACCGAAGATGTTAAATTTGTTTGTGTGAATCTGGGCAGTTCTTGGGTCAATGGATATTCAGGGATTTTTTTAAATCATTATTGAAATAAACAAAAATACATGTTGACGTTAAATTTAAAAATGATAAAATGTAAATGTTTTCACTAACTGTTCCAGCCACATATTCGCTTAAAGTTTACTTCAAAATACAGTTTAATAAAATATATTTTTCATGCATTAAGTTATATAAAGGTTATATCAGTTTCTAAAGACTTGAAAAAAAATTACATGAGCATTCTTTGTTGCTAAATTGCAGTTGATTTATATGCAGCATTACAACTGATTTATAAAACAGGCTGCAGCTCAAAATGACTTATCTGATAAGAAAATGAGTGGAAATGAAAACTATAATGAGAAAGGCAAGGTCATAAAAGAGCTTCACTAAAAGACTTTCTGGAAGCACATGGTGGTATATGTCCAGAGAAAGCAGAGAAAAGGGGAAAAAGGTAGGAAAACTTGTCTGACTTGACTGTCCACAAACAGCGCCAAATGTACGCTATGATGTGTAATTTTCACAAAAACTCTGGATCCATCCAGTGGACTTTTGCTGATGAAAAAATGGCACATCTCTGTGCAGATAACATGGAGAAACAGTACACGATGTTCATTTAAATATACTACTGACATTGTTACAATAAAAAAGCTGGTTGAAAATTAGTGATTTTACCCTTTAAGATCCAAGAAAAATCCTATAGTCATTCACAACAAACAACCTTCTAATCGAAGAGCCCAAAAATTCATATATTCAATAAAAAATTCATATTACAATAGTTTGTAGTCTGTTCTCTAAAGGCTGGATTTATCCTTATTAAGGCCAGTGCACACAAAGACAAGGTGCATATACAAAAAGAAAGCCACTAAGCAAAAATACCAAAGGCCATCACGTTCATTTTAAATCAAAACTTCTTCTCTCCTTTCATTGCAGCAACAAAAAAGACCATTTTCTGGCAGTGTCTGTGTGAGAGAGACAAAGCATATGTGGGAGCTTTTGGAAGATGGATTTGAGGCATAAATGTTTAGTCGTTTTGTCAAGATGGAGTTGTATACGGTAAGCTGAGCAATATTCAAGGCCAAACAATTTGTCACGCACACACACTAGCTTTAAGATATGAGAATGTGAAGGACGTTTGACTGCATGTGCCCTACAGTATCAGAAGACACAGATGTGTAAATGTATTTATGTTTATGTCTATGTGTAGCCTATGTGGGCTTGATTTTAACAGCAGGCTCAATTCAATAAGTGTGACTGCACACTTCACCAGAAAGAAATGAGGCATGTATTTGCATTAAACAAACGGTTGAACAGAAGTTCATCAAATATTCAACATTACACACACACACATATAACTACATACAGCACAAACAACTGGGTTTGGAGGTCACAGAGTCTTTGTAATCATCTTCATTATTCTGAAAGCAGAAAGTAATGTCTTACTCTGGGGAGACACTGTTTTCTGCTCTTCTATGAATCAGTGATTCCTTATTGAGTGAAGGAATAAAGGATATGAGGAATATGACCCAGCTGTCATTGAGACACACACACACAGATCACATTAATGAGCATCATCCTGGTTGTCAGGCGGTTCTAAAGCTGCAGACAGACTGCTTGCTTCCTCATGACCGGCGAGGATCAACCTTTCACACACACACAGACCATCATTAGCATACTTCAGCACTTCCATCTCGAGCCAATTTCCCAAGATCAGCTTTCTAGTCTGCTGCTTAATGGTCAAGAATGAGACAGAGTTGGTTTAAGCTGATTCTAACTGTGTAACCAAGAGAATGAGTTTAAAAGGAGACATTAAAATTCCTCAGATGTTCACAAAAGAGGAGCATGCTGGGTAAGGAGACACAGTAATGGGAAAGAGCAACAGGACGCTACACAAATGACACATGCTTCCAACTGCATTTGTGTCAGTGTGTGTGTGTGTGTGTGTGTGAGAGAGAGAGCAAGATGCAGAGGACGAGTCTCCAACTGAGTCTGTTTGTTCTGTACCTCTGTTGAGACGTGTGTGTGTAAGTCCAATTAGGGGCAGTAGTGGTCTGGCACCAAGGTGCTTAAACACACACACATAATACTTTTAAATAAACTCTTTCAGTACTGAATTAAAAGGGTGGTTGATTGCAATTTCACTTTTTTAATGTTAGTTAGTGTGTAATGTTGCTGTTTGAGCATAAACAATATCTGCAAAGTTACGACGCTGAAAATTCAATGCAAACGGAGAAATTAAGCGGGTTTATGCCTACAAAAATGGCTCGCAGGGACTACAGCGAGATACTTCCTGGGTTTCTGACATCACAAACCCAGATAAACCCCGCCCCCAGGAACATGCAACAAAGGGGGTGAGGCCCTGTTGCACTGGTTTAGAGAAGAGGAAGAGTTGTTGCCATGCCATCAAAACTAGGGGTGCACGAAAAAATCTATTCATATATGAATCGCGATTCTGTCTTATAACAATAATGGATTCACAAGTTTCAAAATTAATGTTCTAAAGCAGCGGTTCTTAATTGTGTTCCTCGCATCCCACTGCTCTACACACGCTCTGCATCTCTCTCTCTCATTCAGATCAGCTAATATCCTCTGGGTCTCAGTCGGGCTCAAATTGATAAGCAATATTGATGACGTCAATGTTTACAACACAACCGGAGCACATGCACAGAGGTGAGGGGCGTGATGTTTAGAAGCGCATTGGCGGTTTAGCAAATCACAACACACTAGTCAGCTAACCAATCTGAGCCCATGGCGTATCTCTGAGGGAGTGGCTTCATAAAACCAGGAAATCATCAGCGCGTTTACCGGAGAAGATACAGAACGGTGTAGAATATAGTTAAATTATGTGAAAAATAACTGGTCTTTTAAAAAAACGAAGCATTAACACGTTAGACTGCACCCCATAAACACAATCAAGCCCAGAAAAAAAAAACAGTCAATCACCCCTAACTTACATTAACACCCTGCACTACACCCTTTATTAAGGCCATAAACAGGCACAACAGAAATGACTGCTGCTGTGCTCAATATCACAGATGTCTTAATGTCTCACACAGCCATGTTTCTAGTTGATTCTAGCCAATTAATGCTGAATCACACCATCTCACATTTCTCTATTTTCACAGGATTATGTGTTTTTTTTCACCGTAACACACAGATCATGTTGAACACTATGTAACACTAGGAGCCATGTGGCCTTGTCAGCACTAGCACAGGTGCATTTCACACTCAACACTGGTGCCTTTCTCAAACACAACATCACTGACTATAACACTGCTAATCATACTTTATCTGTATATTACCATAAGACATAAACACAGATCATGCACATATACTCAACTTATTAATCAATCACTTCTTAATCTTGTTTTCTTCTTATGCGTGCATATAGTAAAACTTTGCAAAAATTAATTTTTAAGGTGTTTGTAATGTTTGAGTCCAAATAATGATTTCTGATTTTTTATTTTATTTTATTTTTTCTTCTCTTTGCAGACTTTGAAATCTTGGCAAGTCTGAGCACACACACATTGCTGAAACAATCTCTCAAACACAACACTGGCAACACTGGAGGAGGGGGCGGGGTGGCATCAGGAGAAACATCTGAGAAGCAGTTCCCTTTTAGTCAGTCACTTCAACATTGTGTCAAAGTTTTGACACTAGGGGTCACACTTGGGAGCCCAGCCACCTGTAAAATTTGCATAGTTTGCCATGCCCTGGACATCCGAGTATAAATAGGCCAGCGTGGCATTTGCTCACTTGTTCTGTTCTTTGGAGCCAAATGCAGCGTCTCTCTCTTTGAGCAGCAGGATCTCCTCAACACTGGATCTCAGTGTTGGGGCCACGCCCATGCTGAAGCAGCTTTTGTGGATGGTTTATGTCCTTCTTGTGAGGACATGACTATCGGCATGTTGTTCATGTTCATTTTAAAAAGACCGTAAGTCACCTCAGCTGCTTCTCGTCCCGGCCCTTCTATTTCTGGTTACAAGGCTTCAATGAGTGCACTGAATGAGATCAAGGAGATGTTGCAGGAGCAGTTCCAAGAGATGAATTCCCGCAGACCTCTCATTCCTCCAACCGCGTGTGTTGACCAGTAGAGTTTCTGAGTGAGTTTAAAGATGGCAGCCATGCTTGCTTACCCGGGCAGCAGAGAGCATCAAGTCAAGTCAAGTCAAGTCACCTTTATTTATATAGCGCTTTTAACAATACAGATTGTGTCAAAGCACTTAAC